>JAHLJT010007541.1:0-10232 GCA_031308135.1 Acheta domesticus
AAATCTGTTACTAGTTATTTCCCCCTCCCCAGATCTCGTGACTAGTTTTGGTTAAATAACACTGCTTTCCACAGTTCCAATTCTCACTAAGCCCCGAACGAAACTTTCAATACTCAACGTTCTCCCGCCGTCTTCTCACGCCGGCCAACGGGATTGCGGTGAAGGTCGCGCGCCCTCGCGCTGTCGCCTCCTGGAACGCCCCGCTGCTGTGCGCCGCCAAGGATGAATTCGAAGCGGTCACGAGCCCTCTCGCGACGCCTCCACGATACGTTCTTCTCGGATCTTCCCTCCTCTTCGCTTCTTGTCCCCTCCGCGAATTGGAATACTGTCCACGCGCTCATGCAAAACGCGGCCTTTTACACGAACAGTTATTTTATTAAATTTTCTCGGGTAGCACGAATTACCGGATAATAATTGCTTAGCTCTTCTTCCAACTCACTTCCTATAGCTCGAAATTGTTCAGCGTAACTATTCATTCAAAGTTCAAATCATATTACGGCCTCCCGAAATAACGCTTTGTTCACGAGCGAAATTACTGCACCATGATCTGAGCACTTTTCATTACACAAGTTCAATACTCTTTCCACTGATCTAACTTGCGACCGCCCCGTACTGCTGTCCCGACAAGAAGAAACAATTTGAGACCGCTCAGTACCGATGCTCAGCTCAGAAGAAGGAATTTTCTTCCGGTCAAGCCGCACCTCCCCTCCTTTCTCTTCACAAGGATGTGCGTGGGGGTTGCTCCCTTATCGCACTTGGCCGGTACCCCTCCTGGTCAGTTACTGCTGTTCCGAACGCGCCTCAGCTTTGCGCGGTCGTTTGAATTCATACTCCGTTTCTTTTTTTGTATTTTCCTCGGTAATTTCTTCCTTAATCATCGACATATCACAATATATATAGTAACAGAACCAAGCTAATAGCGGTGAATAATTTATTATATTAAAAGGCCGTACAGCAGCCGGGAACACAAGAATATTTACCTTCACGCCTCACCCATTGAGAAATGTTCTCGCGAGCTGATAACGAAGGTCCCAGGAAAGAGCGTTTTTTCGCCTCGACGGAAACTAACCACTTGCAACCACGCGACTCCTGCCCACCATTCCCTATTGTCTGCTCCAAGCAGGCGAGGGAGCGCCGTTGTCATCATTTAGGTATGCGGGCGGTTTGGCAGCGTCAACACTACGCCCCCGCCAGGTGTCAATCGGCGTCGCGAGAGTGCGCCACGAACTGGGTTGTACCCAAGTCACGGGACTGGCGATCGGGTCGTGATTGGCGCCGGGTCCACCTCGTCATTTGCTGGGGAGGTGACCCACGGCGAACCTTTAAATACGGGTGACCGCAAGTCATCCTTCTTCTAGATTCAAATTCTGCATCGTGAGGTCTTCTAGACTCAAAATTCGCACCGTGAGGTTTTCCTCTTGAAGTTCGAGTCATGAACTGAGGTCTGCTTCTTGCGGTAGTTCAAATCATGAACTGAGATCTTTGCATAGTGTTCACCAGTATGCTGTATTCGAAAAATGCCAGCATAATTGTTGCTAAACATTTTTATGAAATGTAATGGTCGTATTAATCGGCCGCTGAGCTCCAATGAACGCGTTCGCGTCCAGTCGCACTCACCTGAACGCTATTTATCGCGGAAGACACGTGGCGTCTCCACTACGTTCATTGTTCCCGCGCGCACGCCCATCCAACGCCGGAGAGGGACGATTGAAGCCGCTGCGCCCATGCAGTGCACCGGAGCCTGGACTTTGGACGTGCCTTGCGCGGAGGTTGAATAATCTCCGCCGATCTCTGGACCTCGCCACCACACCACATCTGCACCGGCCAAGATGACTAGTTCGGTGAGATCTCCCAACGGGCGGAACAATTAACAAACGATGGAAGGATATATTGTTGAACGAGGTTATGAGAGTTGTATCAAAAAGGGAGTGTTGTAGAAAACGATAACGAGAAGTATGTTAATGAAAGGGAATATTGTAACAAAGTAGAATTAAGCTAGTAGCTATTAAATTAATGTTTAAAAGAAATGCTACTTATCATTGGTAGAGAAATAGAGATCCCTGGAATGCATGCGTCCCCTCTCCCCATCAAGATTTAAGAGGTAGAAGCAACGTCTACTGACTGACAGCCGGGCAAGCTACCAAACAATAAGGTAAGACCACGAGATGGGTTACAATATATAGTAAATTAAGGTGAGTGATGCAAATATGACCAGTACAGGTAATATGGCCAAGTAGCGGCTATGTTGTTAGCTGAAAATGTTTACCATAGATAGTACTAGAATGTTGTCTTGTCCGGGAGAGCGTAAGAAGTGCATAAACCCCTACCAGGCTTGCTGACTCGCGCATTCACACTCTGGAACCTCCAGTGTCAAAAACTTGCTGAAGGCCTTATAACGTCTTTCCAGATAAGTTTCTCATTAGTACACTTAAAGAAGGATTTAGTATTTTGACGATATATATCAACGTTTTGCGTATTTAATGAGCAATCTAATCCGATTAACGCCGTTTAATTTGGTCAATGTTTTACCAACGTAGGAGAGATTTTATAACATGTTTTTGCTGTCATATGGCTAAGGGTGATGGGCATATTACCAGCCCTAACGGCCATATTAACTTCATGTGTTTGATACTATTGTTTTAAAAAAGAATTTATATTCAACTCATACACGAGACGACCAAAACAATCCATTGACTTCCAGACAAATAAAAAAGTGGGTCAGTCGACTAAGAACAAGAATGAAGGTAACCCTGACAAGAAGAAAAACGTTTTCATGAAGAAAACTCAACAAAGGATGTAAACACTGAAGGAAACAAATACTGCAGAGAAAAATAGGGAAAGCTGGTATTGTAATGTTTGCTGAGAAGTTAAGGAATTCGTCGATGCAGTGTGTGTGTGTGTGAGCAACGTGTACACGAAGAAAGTGTAGGACTAACTATTAAAGACAAAGAAACTTTCATTTGTCCTCAATGTCAAACTGATTGAACTATTTTTTGTGAGATTTCAAGCAATTACTGATGTTTTCAATTTCGTATAATAAAGTCTTATTGTAGAAAATACTGAATTTGTTATGAGTAGCCCAGCAATCGTTACGTTACTAAAATCATGTCAGGTCGTATTTTTGTAAAATTAGAGTAATTCATATTATACAGGGTGTCCGGGGAGGAAACGTCGAAACTTCGAAAATAAGCTCTTACGACAATTTTATGCACATGTTGTCTAATAAACTACATGGATATTTCGAATAGCTGAGCCGCTATAGGCGCTCAAATGTTGGTTTGAAAATATGCTTTTTAGACAAAAATTTGCATCGCAGAAGCATAGAAACACTCCAGAAATATGTAAATTATTTACTCTTTACAAAAGAAATTAATGTATTTGATCACAAGGAATAATTTACCTAGAAATAAAAAGGAGCCCAATTTACACAATTTGACTGCTATTTTATTTCTTGGTTAATTTTTCTTTCTGAACAAATTTATTCATTTCTTTTGTAAATAATGAACAATTTAAACAATTATGGAATGTTTCTATGCCCGACCGGAAGGAGACCAACCGGAAGCAAAATTTGATCGCGTAGCGTTGCTCTAACGAACTCCATATCGCCGTGTCACACACCACCGTAAAGGGGCTACTGTTAAGGTCGATGTTACCGCTCTGAAAGCTGGGAGGCAGCTGACCCGCGTTGCGCTGTGAAGCCAGCACCTCCCATCACCGTCGCTGTCAAGCGGAGCGCGCTGCAGGGTGCGCACGCGAGAATATAACGTGAGGCTCATTACTTTTGAATCCTTCCTGTATTTCGGAACAATTACAAATAATGCGAGAAATTATGTTCTGTTATAGAACCACTAGTTGTGATATGTTAAGGATTGTATAAAGGAAGCTATAATCAGAAATTATGTGATCCTGGAAGAGCTCTTGTATTTTTTTGTGATTGATAAAAACAGTTTCTATAGAAATTCTTGTACCATATAAGAGAATTGCAGAAAAAGGGCTCCCAAAACAAATATTTATGTTCAACCCTTACAGAAAGAGTCATTAGCAGACAACTATTTCGGTGGATTGACCCTTCTTCTGAAACAGGTGAATTCACCCAATAGGAAAGGAGAAGAAAAGAAGAAACGACTTCGATTTATATGCAATTTTGATATTTTGGGGAGTATAATTCCATATCTGGTGACAATCAAAACACAACTGTTGCTAGGCACAATAGTCATGTTTTTGCTATAACTGCTAATGTTGTCATTTGCGAACCACAAACTTACACCAGACTACCCAACTCTTATTTCTTGAGTAGTTTCGCAATTATTAATTAGTCTTAAATAAAAGTAACAAAATTATTTACTAAAATTATTACATAATTTGTATTTATCTCTAGCGTTTTAACGAAGACTGTGTCGTTCATTCTACAAAAATATTTACGACTTCATAACTTACAATTTTTATGTTTGTATCCGTCTCTTGTCTACACCGATTTTTGTGTTGTTTGAGAATATTCCAATGCTTAATCACCTGTCATCTATTTATTCTTATTATTTTTTTATGTTTTATTTACTACTTAAAAATTTGATTGTTGACTCTCTGTAATCGTAATGCCCAGAGTTATTGTTGCGAAATCAATTTTGCGTGAAACGATGGATAACAAACATTGGTAAACAATATTTGACAAGAGTTTTTCGTAGTTTATAATTAATTACAAATACCAGTTTAAAATAGGCTCGAGTGGTAGCGTATTACCCTTCAGCATGCGTGTATATTTATCTTGCGACAGAACTCCCTCTTTTTTTGCGGAACCTCTTCATTCGGTATGTTGATAAAGTAATAACTGGTACACAGCGGATCTTGGCGGTTCTCTCACTGGTAATCGTTGAACAGGAACAAAAAAGAAATTATAGGCTATCTCCATGGCAGCAGAATTACTGCATGGATGAGAAATGAAATCCATGAAGCATAATATGCTCTTAAAACAAGACACCTAAATCTAGATCAACGAATTCGAAAAAGTAAAAACAAGTTTATAAACCACTTGTATTGCCTAAAATTATTTCATAATACTACAAAATATAATGAAATCAACAAATAAACAAGACCTATTACATATTATTAATTCAAATTTCTGCAAACAATTTTCACATTATAAACATTTGTAGATTTGAAACAATTATTTTCTTTAGACTATTTAATTTAGTTTTATATTTTCATACGATGCAATAAATTGTCGCTTACATCTTCGTTACCTTCCATTCGAATTTGGCCTACGTTTAAATAAGTTAGGAAAATATTACTTTATGAAACTGAAATTTTAAGTATAATTTAATATTTGATATACGTGACTTATTGATGCTATAAGCACTTTGTCACGGATAATCTACGAAAGTTTCATTCGTCAATAACTAGATTTTTATGTGGACTCAATTGCTGGAAATTTAATTATATTATAATGCTTATAACGTGCTGTGTTCTTGGAGTATTTAATTAATGAAATGAAATTACGAAGTTATGTCTAGTAAAGGAAGCTATAATCAGAAATTATGTGATCCTGGAAGAACACATTATACGTGAGTGAGAATTAAGTTTCGATGAATTTAATCATCTTTGACTTTTTAAATGGAACTATACAGTATGTTCTCAACCGCATGGATAGACCACAAAATTAGGAATACCTAATTTTAAAATTTTGTCCTTATCATTGTCGGAAAAATATTGACATTTTTGCAATTTTTGTGAACTGTAGTTTAAAAAAATTAAGAATCAATTTTCCGAGTCTTTTGAAATGAGTTGATTGAATCGAATCAAGTGACAGTGTTCGAGTTTCTTGTTAACCTTTCTCTGGCCGTTCTGCCAAACGACATGAAATACTTAATAGCCCAGATCACATTAGGAACAATGAGTTAAAATCAATGTATTTTATTTGAAATTATTTTAAAATGGTCAGCGACTGCGTCAACAAGGAGCAATGGAGGTTATAACACATCTTTGTATCTTTGCGTACGTCATGTAGTTCAAGGCAATGCAGAGGCGGTACGCAGTGAATTCACCCGGATAAACGTACTAAACAATCACTTGAAATACACGTGTTCAAAGAAAGAGACTGACGTCTGTTGAAATTATTGAAGATGTAACTTGATTGTCTTATATTCCTTACGTTCTTGTGGTATGGCTTGCATTTGAAAAGATATCTCAGTTTTGTATTCGCAGGTGCCACATAATCATTTTATTGTATGTATGTACATGTACATATTTGGCATTTTAGTGCTGGAATAATCCGAATTTTGCCAGCTAATTGTCTTCCCAGGCCTGGGCTCTGCTTTTATTAATTAATATTAAATTATTAAGAGGATATAGGAGACATATGGCGAGCGTGATGTATTCTGTGCACAATTATCTAACATATTGGCCTGCCTGACCATTTCCTTTGTCACACTGCTATTGCAGTTGAGACGATTTCAATGAAAAGCTACAACTCGATTTTTGCCCCGACCGGAAATCGAACAGAGAGTCGTACCACGGAAAGGTATCACGCTGATCATGAGCCACCTTAGAGGCCATTATTTACTCTAAAGATATTAAATTATGTAAACAGTTTGATTTCCAAACTGTATAGAAATACAACGGTAGAGAGGCACTAATCACCCTTCATGTAGTATTAAACACGCGCCCCGTTTTTAAATGTCATAAACACAAAATATTTTAATAATATTGCAAATATTTTGAAACCAACATTTGTACTTGTCTGATAAGCATTTTTCAGCAACTTAGCTATTGTCATCATATCTGCTGTCTGGGTGCCTGAAATTCGAATTTCTGAAATGTTTTACAGAGACGTACGGATCGCACATTTTATAATGATATAGAGAAGTGTCCCACCAACTATGGGCACCCCCATTACTTTAAACGGTACACGATATCGAAGTGCAGTTTTCGCTCAACAATGCGGAATAATGGGACAAGAAATACGCTGTAAATAAATTGTCGGTAATATTTTTAATGTTCGATGAATTTAATCATCTTTGACTTTTTAAATGGGACTTTATAGTATTTTTCTCAACAGCAATGGATAGACCCACAAAAAGAGGAATGCAATGATGTTAGAATTTTGATAGTAATTTGAGTATCAAAATGAGCACTTTCTGACGTGTGATTTTAAATTAAACGGGCAATATTTTCCTGTTTGCAGTCCTCAACCTTCCCCTGTTGCCTTTACAGAAGGTGGACTTCGCTTCGCAGCGCCGAGACTCTTACGGGAAGAGAGGAGACTGAGAAGGGCGGCAGCGCAAGTAGTTTTTGACCAGACGGATAGAGGAACAACATCAAATTTAACAACTCAGCATGAAAGATTTTGCCATTGATTCATCAGAATTGATATTTCTTTTCACTTAGTTGAATTTTCAAAACATGGATTCCATTTAAATGAACGACATAAAGAAATTGAGTAGTGTAAGGAAGATACCTAAAAATGTTCAATTTTAAAAATTTAACAAGAATCGAGCTCGATGTCTAATGGCTGTAAGAACACAGGAGTATTTTAAACACTTCAAATACAAGCAACCTTTAATTTGAAAGGTTGAAGATTTTCCAGAAGATATCTCCAGAACATCAGATTACAAAAAGGTACAAATTGTGTTATTATTGCCCTTTACTTCTCATTGTAAATTTACAAAATTAAAATAAGACGTAGATGACAATAGAAAACAGAAGAAAACTATGAACATAAATTATTTACTAAGTTCTGTGTCCACCTTCGACGTAATGCACTTCTGCAATCATGTGTGCAAGGGCCGATGAATTGACTGCAGTTATTTGTGACGTAATACATCGATGCATTGAAATTTCAACCACAAGGGAAGTTTAATTCTGATGAATCAATGGCAAAGAAAGTTAATTTTTATCGTTAATACTGAGGCAGTCGTTCCTGAGGCAGTCGTGACAAGTTCATGGATTGTATTGTTACACCTCTATCGTCTATTACCAACACCACTCAGTCTCCCCTCTCCCTGTAACAGTCCCAGCGCCGCGAAGGCCAACTTCCCCAAAGGCGCCATTTGTAAGGACTGCTACAGGAAATATTGTCCATTCATTTAAAATCACACGTCAGAAAGTCTAATTTATACTCAAATTACTATCAAAATACTAACATATGATGCAACTTTGTATTCTTTTTATAGATCTATCCAGTAGCTGACGAGAAAAATATAAAGTTCCATTTAAAAAATCAAAGATAATTAAATTTCTCGAAAACTGAAAAATTTACAGACGATTTCCCTACGGCTATTTACTTGCTCCGTAATTCCGCATTGTTGAGCGAAAACTGAACTTCGATAACACAAACCGTTTAGAACCGTTTAGAAGAGCGAAAACTGAACTTCGATAACACGAAACCGTTAAGTTAGTCTGGCCCATAGTTGATGGAACACATGTATAATGAAGACGTTGCCATATTTAAATTTTATTTTTTAAAATATCTTCCCATACAAGACATTCAATTTTTTTTCAGTGCTTTTGATTGGGAGAATATTCTTTTATATGGAACAATATAGAACGTTTCCTTTCCATATACTTTCCTATTTTTTCTATCATAAAACTTTGGTTTGAAGAAGAGCGTATAAACTTCGTTGAATCATTCTAGTTTCTGTATTGATGTTACGTGATGCATAATTTATAATTATTGTTGGTATGATGTGACATGAAAATAAAACAATAACTCATGCATTTATTAATCCATCGTTACTACTATCCTGAGTGCACGCAATGATGCAAAAAGACCAGCGCATGGATACCATTAAACATAAAGCAGATAAACCAAAAGGAAAGAGGTAAGATGGATGGAAAAATTTTCTCACTGATTAGAATGGGAAACAATTTGGTCATGACACTCACCTTCACTGAAGGTAGTGCCATTTCTTTGCACCATTTGGTAACATACGGATTTCACTCTAATACTGGTTTCTGAGCACTTTTTATATCACACTATTTTCGGTAATCTTCATCAAATACTTTATTTGAAAGCGGGGGGACAGGTTGTTTCTGATGCTCAACAACCGAGAAGTCTGGCACCGTTCTCAAGGAACGGAGGACACTCGTTCTGCTCATTCTAAAAGTATATCGAGCGATAAACAAGTATTTTCGTAGTCACTATTCACTGTTTACAAGATTTTCTGAGACATGTTTAAAGGACACTACATTCAGTGGATGTACAATGAGTATTAATGCAACAAATTCGAAGATAAACATATATTTCTCTTACAAAGAAATATTCTTAGTTTTGGCTGTAGAAACCTTCTCTCATCGGTTCTCATCACTCAAGTTTTTCCCTTAAAATAAAAGTTCAAGTCTTGAAGGAAGTAAAATGTATATATTTAAAATATTTTTCTTCTTTTTATATATAGGAATGTTACAATATTAGTAGACGTTTGCATGCGACTCTCCGTATCTTTGCAGAAACGTTCAGAAATAATAAGCACAATGGCAAATTTAAACACGAAATATAAACAAAAGGGTGAATTGATATATTTTTTATATTTCATAAATAATTTTTATATTAGCCGGTTCATCTTGAACATCAAGATGACTATGTTTTCAATTACAAATGTAGATGTCGAGTTGAAATTTTGATTTAAAGTAAAGTATATTTAATTATCAAAATTATATATTAGGGCACTTTTATGTTATTAATGATAAAGTGTAGTTAATTATTTTAATTAAATGTAGATTTTAGTTTAAAACATCTTCAAAATAATATGATTACTACTTGGCACACCATGTCCTCTATGTGCAAATGAAGCGTTTTGTTTTGTTTTGTTTAGAAGCTTACAGTTAAAGTTTACATTTACAGTTAAAGTTTACAGTTAGAGTATACAATTAAAAAAATTCCATTAAATCTAAAAGTTGAAATTTTTAATGAAGTTTGATACTACAGCGATCTATCATGTGTGCAATTTTAAGATTTTTATCAGGTGCCCAACAGAGATATTATATTGAAAATTTGGAAAAATCCAAAATTTCAATTTTTAAGAGGATGTAATTTTCTAGTGGTTCGTTATTTACCAATGATATTTTTTTACGAAAGGTAACATACTTATGAAAAGTAGAAGCACAGAAAAAAATAAGGCTGTGATTCTATTCCTTCTTTGAGAAATTACTCTCTGAAAACTGAATTTCGTTTATTGCATTCATAGATTGGTAGCAAATATTTCCGAAATAAAAACACAGAAGGTATGAAAATAATGTTTGAA
>JAHLJT010007542.1:0-34786 GCA_031308135.1 Acheta domesticus
ACTCACGTCGGTAAAGCTAGCACCCCCACTTTCTCCAAACTCAAAAATTCTTGCGCCATAATTTTGGGCTAATTTTGGGCTAATTCAGCCCCCTTCCAAAAATTTTGGGCTACCCCCCATCACCCCGAAATTACGATTTCAAATTTTGGCCGGTAAAGCTAGCACCCCCACTTTCTTAAAATTCAAATTTTTTTGCACGGTCAAAACAAGTGAATTTTGGGCTTCTGGGGGCCACTTTTCAAAATTTCGAAACACACCCCTAAACTCAAAAACAAAAACTCAAAACCACCCCTAATTCTCAAATTTCAAAAATTCTTCCGCCATGGGTTTGGAATAATTTTGGGCTCTTCAGTGACACCAAGAACATTATTTTTGGTGTCCCACAACACCCCGAAATTAGGGTTTCAAAAATAGGGGTGGTAAAGCTAGCACCCCCACTTCCTCAAAACTCAAATTTTTTTGTACGGTCGAAACAAGTGAATTTTGGGCTCCTGGGGGCCACTTTTCAAAATTTCAAAACTCACCCCTAAACTCAAAAACAAAAACTCAAAACCACCCCTAATTCTCAAATTTCAAAAATTCTTCCGCCATGGGTTTGGAATAATTTTGGGCTCTTCAGAGACACCAAGAACATTATTTTTGTGCCCCACAACACCCCGAAATTAGGGTTTCAAAAATAGGGATGGTAAAGCTAGCACCACCCAATTCCTCAAAACATCAAATTTTTTTGTACGGTCGAAACAATGTGAATTTTGGGCCTCCTGGGGGCCACTTTTCAAAATTCGAAACACACCCCTAAATTTAAAACAAAAAATCAAAAACCACCCCTAATTCTCAAATTTCAAAATTCTTCCACCATGAGTTTGGGATAATTTTGGGCCTCTTCAGTGACACCAAGAACATTATTTTTGGTGTCCCACAACACCCCGAAATTAAGATTCCAAAAATAGGGTGGTAAAGCTAGCACCCCCACTTCCTCAAAACTCACAATTTTTTGTACGGTCAAAACCAGTGAATTTTGGGCTCCTGGGGGCCAATTTTCAAAATTCCGAAACACGCCCCTAAATACTAAAACCAAAAATCAAAACCACCCCTAATACCCAAATTTCAAAATTTCTCTCACCATTAGTTTGGGATATTTTTGGGCTCTTCAGTGACACCAAAAACATTATTTTTGGTACCCTACAATCTCCGAAATTAAGGTTAAAAATTGTGGGTGTTAATTTAACACCCACCCGTACTGAAAATTCGAAAATATTTGTGTGGTCGTAAACATGCGAAATTTTTGTTGCTTATCAAAATTTTGAAACTCCCCTAAGTACGATAAAAAATATGTAAAACCATCCCAATTGCAACTCAACTCAGAAAATATTGCGCCATAATTTTGGGTTCTTTAGTGTCATCAAAAAACGGCCCGAAATCAACTTAGAAAAAACGAGGATGGAGAAGCTAGAATCTCACTATCTCAAAACTAGGAAATCCGGAGAAACTTCACTCATATTCTGGGAGGAATTATACCGTACACGTGTATTTCCAACATTAAAAAAGAAAAAAAATGTATTTGTTGAGAGTTTTACCATTTATTCCGACAGGATCAATATCAAGCCTTAAAATAATTACTTTGATTCATTCCTCTGTAAACATCCAATATGGACTTGTTAAATATTTCATACAAGAAAAATTCTCTCCACCGACGAATTAAAAGATAAAATAGTTATTTACTATACATCTACAATTCTAAAATCACAATCCAAAATATAGAAATCCCAAAAATGGGAAAAGAATAATGCCTAGTGTAACAGGCAACTTACATTTTTTTCTCAATCTTTCATTCGTCAAAAAAAAAATCACATTTGCACGGAAATTGCTTCTCAAATTAGCTAATCTCAAATAATTTCAGGGCTAGACTCTTTCATATTGAAAAATAAAGGAATAATAATCAATAGAATAACTTTTGTTTCTGCTATCCAATATTTGCGATCCTTATAAAACCTGAACTACAAGGATTTCGTTCCTGGCAATAAAGGGCCATATACAACACATGATAGGGAATACGGCTATACTCATGAATCATTTTGAACTTCGCGGTTACTTTTCCAAGAAATGGAAAATTCGCGTGAGAACTACAAATACTTTTGACCACGTTTCCACATCAGAAAAAGTAAACCCCAAAATTCTGTACCAATTTCACGTAAAGAATTTATTAACTATTGCACATAAATTAGCTAATAATATTCAAATCTCAAATAATTTCGGGCTATATTAGATCATACTAAAAAACGGGATATTAGTCAAAACCAGTCCATATTTTTTTCGATATTCAACATTTCCGTTCTTATAAAACAGAAGTACTAGGATTTGCCTCATGGCAGTGCCGTGTGACATACAACACATAATAAGGAATACGGTTATACCCACAAATAATTTTACGGTTATACCCACAAATAATAATACAATATACCTTTTAACTAATTTTTCATTCCTCAAAAATACATTACATATCAATACATATCATACATTACATATCAATATGCCAATCTCAAATAATTTAGGCCAGCACCGTTCCGATTGAAAAAAAATTGAATATTAATCAAAACACACCCACTGTTTAAAGATATTCAATATTTGAGTTCTTATAACACCTGAACTACAAGGATTGGCTTCTGAAGATTAACGCCGTCTACAACATAGTATAAGCAATACGGTTACACTCACAAATAATTTTGGGCTTACTCTTTCTTTTCCAAAAAATGGAAAATTCCCGTGGGGCTACAACATACCTGTCGATTAATTTTTCATTCCTCACAAAATAAACTCTGAAATACTTCACTAATTCAAATAGAAATTTATTAACTATTGCCCCTACATTGCCTACTAATATGCTAACTTAAAATATTTTGGGCTAGCACCCTTTCTGATTGAAAAAAAATAGAATATATCCAAAACACACCCACTTTTTTCGATATTCAATATTTGAGTTCTTATAAACCTGAAACTACTAAGATTTGGCTTCTGAATATTGCAAATCACATTCCACATATTATGGGAAATACTTTTATACCCACAAATAATTTTGGGCTTCTCTCTTTCCTTTGCCAAAAAACTGAGAAATTCCGCTGAAGACTACAACATACCTTTCGATTAATTTTTTCATTCCTCGCAAAATAATCTCTGAAATACTTTACTAATTCAAATGAGAAAATTACTAACAAATTGCCCACACATTGTCTAATAATATGCCAACTTTAAATAATTTTGGGCTAGTCAGGCGTCGGATTGAAAAAAAATAGAATATTAATCAAATCACACCAACAATTTTTCGGTATTCATATTTGAGTTCTTATAACACCTGAACTACCGAGATTTGGCTTCTGAATATTGAAACGTCATATTCCACAAACTATTATGCAATACTATTATACCCACAAATAATTTTGGGCTTCTCTCTTTCTTTTCTAAAAAATGAGAAATTCCGTGAGAACTACAACATACCTTTCGATTAATTTTTCATTCCTCACAAAATAATCTCTGAAATACTTTACTAATTCAAATGAGAAATTTACTAACAATTGCCCATACATTGTCTAATAATATGCCAACTTTAAATAATTTTGGGCTAGCAGCGTTCTGATTGAAAAAAAATAGAATATTATCAAAACACACCCACTTTTTTCGATATTCAATATTTGAGTTCTTATAACACCTGAACTACAAGATTTGGCTTCTGAATATTGAACGTCATATTCCACAACTATACGAAATACTATTATACCCACAAATAATTTTGGGCTTCTCTCTTTCCTTTCCAAAAAATGAGAAATTCCGGTGAGAACTACAACATACCTTTCGATTAATTTTTCATTCCTCACAAAATAATCTCTGAAATACTTTACTAATTCAAATGAGAAATTTACTAACAATTGCCCATACATTGTCTAATAATATGCCACTTTAAATAATTTTGGGCTAGCAGCGTTCTGATTGAAAAAAATAGAATATTAATCTAAACACACCACCAACTTTTTTTCGATATTCAATATTTGACTTCTTATAACACCTGAACTACATAGATTTGGCTTCTGAATATTGAACGTCATATTCCACAAGACTATACGAAATACTATTATACCCACAAATAATTTTGGGCTTCTCTCTTTCTTTTCAAAAAAATGAGAAATTCCGGTGAGGAACTATAACATACCTTTCGATTAATTTTTCTTCCACACAAACAATCTCTAAAATACTTTACTAATTCAAATGAGACATTTACAACAATTGCCCGTACTTGTCCTAATAATATGAACACTTTAAATAATTTTGGGCTAGCAGCGTTCTGTTGAAAAAAAAATAGAATATATCCAAACACACCAACACTTTTTCGATATTCAATATTTGACTTCTTATAACACCTGAACTACAGAGATTTGGCTTCTGAATATTGAACGTCATATTCCACAACTATACGCATACTATTATACCCACAAATAATTTTGGGCTTCTCTCTTTCTTTTCCGAAAAATGAGAAATTCCGGTGAGAACTACAACATACCTTTTGATTAATTTTTCATTCCACACAAAATAATCTCTAAAATACTTACTAATTCAAATGAGAAATTTACTAACAATTGCCCATACATTGTCTAATAATATGCACACTTTAAATAATTTTGGGCTAGCAGCGTTCTGATTGAAAAAAAAATAGAATATTATCCAAAACACACCAACATTTTTTCGATATTCAATATTTGACTTCTCATAACACCTGAACTACATAGATTTGGCTTCTGAATATTGAACGTCATATTCCACAAACTATACGAAATACTATTATACCCACAAATAATTTTGGGCTTCTCTCTTTCTTTCCAAAAAATGAGAAATCCGGTGAGAACTACAACATACCTTTCGATTAATTTTTCATTCCACACAAAATAATCTCTAAAATACATTTACTAATTCAAATGAGAAATGTACTAACAATTGCCCATACATTGTCTAATTAATATGGCACACTTTAAATAATTTTGGGCTAGCAGCGTTCTGATTGAAAAAAAATAGAATATTATCCAAACACACCAACATTTTTCGATATTCAATATTTGACTTCTTATAACACCTGAACTACAGAGATTTGGCTTCTGAATATTGAACGTCATATTCCACAACTATACGCAATACTATTATACCCACAAATAATTTTGGGCTTCTCTCTTTCTTTTCCAAAAATGAGAAATTCCGGTGAGAACTACAACATACCTTTCGATTAATTTTTCATTCCTCACAAAATAATCTCTGAAATACTTTACTAATTCAAATGAGAAATTTACTAACAATTGCCCATACATTGTCTAATAATATGCCAACTTTAAATAATTTTGGGCTAGCAGCGTTCTGATTGAAAAAAATAGAATATTAATCAAAACACACCAACATTTTTCGATATTCAATATTTGAGTTCTTATAACACCTGAACTACAGAGATTTGGCTTCTGAATATTGAACGTCATATTCCACAGACCATACGCAATACTATTATACCCACAAATAATTTTGGGCTTCTCTCTTTCTTTTCAAAAAATGAGAAATTCCGGTGAGAACTACAACATACCTTTCGATTAATTTTTCATTCCACACAAAATAATCTCTAAAATACTTTACTAATTCAAATGAGAAATTTACTAACAATTGCCCATACATTGTCTAATAATATGCCAACTTTAAATAATTTTGGGCTAGCAGCGTTCTGATTGAAAAAAATAGAATATTATCCAAAACACACCAACTTTTTTCGATATTCAATATTTGACTTCTTATAACCCTGAACTACAGAGATTTGGCTTCTGAATATTGAACGTCATATTCCACAGACTATACGCAATACTATTATACCCACAAATAATTTTGGGCTTCTCTCTTTCTTTTCCAAAAATGAGAAATTCCGGTGAGAACTACAACATACCTTTCGATTAATTTTTCATTCCACACAAAATAATCTCTAAAATACTTTACTAATTCAATGAGAAATTTACTAACAATTGCCCATACATTGTCTAATAATATGCCAAACTTTAAATAATTTTGGGCTAGCAGCGTTCAGATTGAAAAAAATAGAATATTATCCAAAACACACCCACTTTTTTCGATATTTAAGATTTGGAGTTCTTATAACACCATGAACTACTAAGATTTGGCTTCTGGATATTGAAACGTCATACTTTACCCACTACACTAGGACCAATACTATTATACCCACAAAATAATTTTGGGCTTCCTCTCTTTCCTTTCCAAAAAATGAGGGAAAATTCCGGGAGAACTACAACATTACCTTTCGATTAATTTTCATTCCATCACAAAATATCTCTAGATACTTTACTAATTCAAATGAGGAAATTTTACTAACAATTGCCCATACATTGTCTAATTAATATGCACTACTTTGAACTAATTTTCGGGGCTAGCAGGCGTTTCTGAGTGAAAAAAAAAAATAGGAATATTAATCCAAAATCACACCACAATTTTTTCTGGATACTTCAATACTTTGACGTTCTTATAACACCTGAACTACAGAGATTTGGCTTCTGAATATTGAACGTCATATTCCACAAACTATACTGCAATAACTATTATACCCACAAATAATTTGGGCTTCTCTCTTCTTTTCCGAAAAAATGAGAAATTCCGGTGAGAACTACAACATACCTTTTGATTAATTTTTCATTCCACCAAATAATCTCTAAAATACTTACTATTCATCAAATGAGAAATTTACTAACAATTGCCCATACATTGTCTAATAATATGCACACTTTAAATAATTTTGGGCTAGCAGCGTTCTGATTGAAAAAAAAAAATAGAATATTATCCAAACACACCAACATTTTTCGATATTCAATATTGACTTCCTCATAACACCTGAACTACGGAGATTGGCTTCTGAATATTGAACTTCTATTCCAACACACTATACGAAATACTATTATAACCCACAAATAATTTTGGGCTTCTCTCTTTCTTGTCCAAAAACTGAGAAACTCCGGTGAGAACTAAAACATACCTTTCGATTAATTTTTCATTCCACACAAAATAATCTCGAAAATACATTACTAATTCAAATGAGAAATTTACTACAATTGCCCATACATTGTCTAATTATAGGCACACTTTAAATAATTTTGGGCTATCAGCGTTCTGATTGAAAAAAAAAAAATAGAATATTATCCAAAACACACCAACATTTTCGATATTCAATATTTGACTTCTCATAACACCTGAACTACAGAGATTTGGCTTCTGAATATTGAACGTCATATTCCACACACTATTCGAAATACTATTATACCCACAAATAATTTTGGGCTTCTCTCTTTCCTTTCCAAAAGATGAGAAATTGCCTGTGAGACATACAACATCCCTTCGATTAATTTTTCATTCATCGCTAAAATAATCTCTGAAATAGTTACTAATCAAAGGAGAAAACTACTAACAATTGCCCTACATTGTCTAATAATATCCAACTTTAAATAATTTTGGTCTAGCAGCGTTTCTGATTGAAAAAAAAATAGAATATTAATCAAAACACACCCACTTTTTCGATATTCAATATTTGAGTTCTTATAACACCTGAACTACAAAGATTTGGCTTCTGAATATTGAACGTCATATTCCACACACTATACGAAATACTATTATACCCACAAATAATTTTGGGCTTCTCTCTTTCTTTTCCAAAAAATGAGAAATTCCCGTGAGAACTACAACATACCTTTCGATTAATTTTTCATTCCACGCAAAATAATCTCTGAAATAGTGTACTAAATTCCAATGAGAAAAATATTACAAATGTGACCATACATTGCGGAATAATATGCCGGGAACTTTAATAATTTTGGGCTACAGCAGCGTTCTAACTGAAAAAAATTGAAAATTAATCAAAACACACCAACTACTTTTGTTTCGATATTCAATATGTTGAGTTCTTATAACATCTGAAACTACAGAGATTTGGCTTCCTAAATATTAAAAGTTATTATTTCATACACTATGTAAAATACTGTTATACCCACAAATAATTTTGGGCTTCTCTCTTTCTTTTCCAAAAATGAGAAATTCCCGTGAAGACTACAACATACCTTTCGATTAATTTTTCATTCCTCGCAAAATAATCTCTGAAATAGTTACTAATTCAAATGAGAAATTTATTAACAATTGCCCATACATTGCCTAATAATATGCCAACTTTAAATAATTTTGGGCTAGCAGCGTTCTGATTGAAAAAAATTGAATATTAATCAAAACACACCCACTTTTTTTCGATATTCAATATTTGAGTTCTTATAACACCTGAACTACAAAGATTTGGCTTCTGAATATTGAAGACATATTGCACACATTATAGGAATACTATTATACCCACAAATAATTTTGGGCTTCTCTCTTTCTTTCCAAAAAATGAGAAATTCCGTGAGAACTACAACATACCTTTCGATTAATTTTTCATTCCTCACAAAATAATCTCTGAAATACTTTACTAATTCAAATGAGAAATTTACTAACAATTGCCCATACATTGTCTAATAATATGCCAACTTTAAATAATTTTGGGCTAGCAGCGTTCTGATTGAAAAAAATAGAGTATTAATCAAAACACACCCACTTTTTAAAGATATTCAATATTTGAGTTCTTATAACACCTGAACTACAAGGATTCGGCTTCTGAAAATTGATCGTCATATTCTACCCATTAAATGGAATACTATTATATCTCCAAATAATTTTGAACTTATCTCTTTCCTTTCCCAAAAATGGAAAATTCACGTAAGGACTACAACATACCTTTTGATTATTTTTCATTCCTCACAAAATAATCTCTGAAATACTTTACTAATTACAATGAAGAATTTATTAACAATTGGTCATACATTGCGTATCAATATGCCATTCTCAAATAATTTTGGGCTAACACCGTTCTGATTGAAAAAAATAGAAAATTAATAAAAACACACCCACTTTTTTGGATATTTAATATATGAGTTCTTATTTTACCTGAACTACAAGGAATTGGTTTCTGAGAATTGAACGTCATATTCCACAGAATATAGGAAATACTTTTAAACCCCCAAAAATTTTGGGTATCTCTCTTTCTTTTCCAAAAAATGGAAAATTCTCTTGAGAAATGCATTAAGCGTTTGACTAATATTTCATTCCTCACAAATACCACTCTAAAATAGTTTACTAATTCGAATGAGGAATTTATTACCAATTGCTTTTACATTACCTAATAATATAATAATCTCAAATAATTTTGGGCTAGCACCGTTCTTATTCAAAAAATTAATATTACTATAAACTGTCCCAATTTGTTTCCAAAATTCAATATTTCCCTTCTTATAAATCCTGACAAATTCCCTACAAGGATTTGACTCCTGGCAATGGCGTGTGGAATACAACAGATCATAAGAAATACTGTTATACCCACAAATATTTTCGGGCTTCTCTCTTTCTTTTCCAAAAAATGGAAAATTCTTTTGAGAACTGCATTGTACCTATTGACTAATTGTTCATTCCTCAAAAAATAAACTCGAAAATACTCAACTAATTCAAATAAGGATTACATTTACAATTGCTCATACATTCATATAGCATACAAATTTAAACCATTACACTATTGCAGAGCAGAAAACTTTGCTGTTTGGTGATCGTTTACCAAACACATTCAGGCAAATGTATTTAGTGGTCCACATTCAGTTTTCCATTTTTTGAAAAAGTAACCGAAAAAGACGATAAATATTTGTCAGTACAGCTGTGTTCCTTATTTTGTGTTGTATATCACACTACATCGCCAGGAGACAAATCCTTGTAGTTCATGTATTATAAGAATGGAAATACTGAATATCGGAAAGAAATTGGTAGTGTTTTGATTAATATTCGTATTATTTGAATAAGAACTGTGTAAGCCGAAAATTATTTGTGATTGGCGTATTTTTAGTTAATGTATAAACAATTTTATATAAATTCCTCATTTGATTTAGTAACTCTTTTTCGACTTGATTTTTTGAGGAATGTGAAATTAGTTAAGATGTATATTGTAGTTTTCACGAGAATTTTCAATTTTTGGAAAAGATAGAAGCCCAAAATTATTTGCGCGTATTACCTTATTCCATATAATGTGTTGTATGTCACAACACATTGCCAGTATCCAAATTCTCGTAGTTCAGATTTTATAAAAACGGATATATTGAAAGACGAAAACAAATTGGAAATTTTTTTAGTAATATTCATAAGTCTCAGAAAGAACTGTTCTGGCCCAAAATCATTTGAGATTTTCATATTAATAGGTAATATATGAGCAAATGTAAAGAATCAATTGAATTAGTAAAGTATTTCAGCGATTATATTGTCAGAACTGGAAAATTAGTCGAATAGTACATTGTAGTTCTCACGAGAATTCTCCATTTTTTGGAAAAGAAAGAGAAAAGCTCAAAATTATTTGTGGCTATAACCGTATTCCTTATGTTCTGTTGTATTCCACACGCCATTGCCAGGAGCCAAATCCTTGTAGGTCAGGATTTATAAGAAGGGAAATATTGAATTTTGCAAACAAATTAGGACAGTATACAGTAATATTAATTTTTTTAATAAGAACGGTGCTCGCCCAAAATTATTTGAGATTATCATATTATTACATAATGTAAGAGCAATTGATAATAAGTTCCTCATTTGAATTAGTATAGTATTTTAGAGTGGTTTTTGTGAGGAATTAAATATTAGTCAAACGCATCATGCATTTCGAGAATTTTCCTTTTTTTGGAAAAGAAAGAGAGAAGTCCAAAACTATTTGTGAGTGTAACCGTATTGCCTATACTATGTTGTATACGACGTGTAATCTTCAGAAGCCATATCCTTGTAGTTCAGGTGTTATAAGAACTCAAATATTGAATATAGAAATAAAGTGGGTATGTTTTGATTAATATTGTATTTTTTTTCAATCAGAACGGTGCTAGCCCAAAATTATTTGAGAACGGCATATTGATAAGTAATGTATGAGCATTTGTTAAAAAATTCCCCATTTGAATTAGTAAAGTAGTTCAGAGATAATTTTGTGAGAAATGAAAAATTAATCGAAAGCTATGTTGTAGTCCTCACGGGAATTTCTCATTTTTTGGAAAGAAAAGAGAGAAGCCCAAAATTATTTGTGGGTATAATAGTATTTCGTATAGTGTGTGGAATATGACTTTCAATATTCAGAAGCCAAATCTCTGTAGTTCAGTTGTTATAAGAACTCAAATATTGAATACCAAAAAAAAATTGGGTGTGATTTGATTAATATTCTATTTTTTTCAATCAGAACGCTGCTAGCCCAAAATTATTTAAAGTTGGCATATTATTAGACAATGTATGGGCAATTGTTAGTAAATTTCTCATTTGAATTAGTACGTATTTCAGAGATTATTTTGTGAGGAATGAAAAATTAATCGAAAGTATGTTGTAGTCCTCACGGAATTTCTCATTTTTTGGAAAGGAAAGAGAGAAGCCCAAAATTATTTGTGGGTATAATAGTATTTCGTATAGTATGTGGAATATGACGTTCAATATTCAGAAGCCAAATTTTGTAGTTCAGGTGTTATAAGAACTTAAATATTGAATATCGAAAAAATTGGGTGTGATTTGATTAATATTCTATTTTTTTCAATCAGAACGCTGCTAGCCCAAAATTATTTAAAGTTGGCATATTATTTACAATGTATGGGCAATTGTTAGTAAATTTCTCATTTGAATTAGTAAGTATTTCAGAGATTATTTTGTGAGGAATGAAAAATTAATCGAAAGGTATGTTGTAGTTCTCACCGGAATTTCTCATTTTTTGGAAAGAAAGAGAGAAGCCCAAAATTATTTGTGGGTATAAAGTATTTCCCATAACGTGTGGAGTGTGATTTTCAATATTCAGAAGCCAAATCTTTGTAGTTCAGGTGTTATAAAAACTCAAATATTGAATATCGAAAAAATTGGGTGTGTTTTGATAATATTCTATTTTTTTCAATCAGAACGCTGCTAGCCCAAAATTATTTAAAGTTGGCATATTATTAGACAATGTATGGGCAATTGTTAGTAAATTTCTCATTTGAATTAGTAAAGTATTTCAGAGATTATTTTGTGAGGAATGAAAAATTAATCGAAAGGTATGTTGTAGTTCTCACCGGAATTTCTCATTTTTTGGAAAAGAAAGAGAGAAGCCCAAAATTATTTGTGGGTATAATAGTATTTCGTATAGTATGTGGAATATGACGTTCAATATTCAGAAGCCAAATCTTTGTAGTTCAGGTGTTATAAGAACTCAAATATTGAATATCGAAAAAATTGGGTGTGATTTGATTAATATTCTATTTTTTTCAATCAGAACGCTGCTAGCCCAAAATTATTTAAAGTTGGCTTAATATTAGACAATGTATGGGCAATTGTTAGTAAATTTCTCATTTCAATTCATAACGTATTTCAGAGATTATTTTCCGAGTAATGAAAAATTAATCGAAAGGTATGTTGTAGTCTCACGGAATTTCTCATTTTTTGCAAAGGAAAGAGAAAAGCCCAAAATTATTTGTGGGTATAATAGTATTTCTTATAATGTGTGGAATATGACGCTCAATATTCAGAAGCCAAATCTTTGTAGTTCAGGTGTTATAAGAACTCAAATATTGAATATCTTTAAAACAGTGGGTGTGTTTTGGATAATATTCTATTTTTTTTCAATCAGAACGGTGCTAGCCCAAAATATTTTAAGTTAGCATATTAGTAGACAATGTATGGGCAATAGTTAATAAATTTCTTATTTGAATTAGTGAAGTATTTCAGAGTTTATTTTGTGAGGAATGAAAAATTAATCGACAGGTATGTTGTAGACCCCACGGGAATTTTCCATTTTTGGAAAAGAAAGAGTAAAGCCCAAAATTATTTGTGAGTGTAACCGTATTGCTTATACTATGTTGTAGACGGCGTTTAATCTTCAGAAGCCAAATGCTTCTAGTTCAGGTGTTATAAGAACTCAAATATTGAATATCTTTAAACAGTGGGTGTGTTTTGATTAATATTCAATTTTTTTTCAATAGGAACTGTGCTAGCCTAAAATTATTTGAGATTGGCATATTGATATGTAATGTATGATATGTATTGATATGTAATGTATTATTTGAGGAGTGAAAAATTAGTTAAAAGTTATATTGTATTATTATTTGTGGGTATAACCGTAAAATTATTTGTGGGTATAACCGTATTCCTTATTATGTGTTGTATGTCATACGGCACTGCCATGAGGCATATCCTAGTACTTCTGTTTTTATAAGAACGGAAATGTTGAATATCGAAAAAAATATGGACTGGTTTTGACTAATATCGCGTTTTTAGTACGATCTAATATAGCCCGAAATTATTTGAGATTTGAATATTATTAGCTAATTTATGTGCAATAGTTAATAAATTCTTTATGTGAATTGGTACAGAATTTTGGGGTTTACTTTTTCTGATGTGGAAACGTGGTCAAAAAGTATATTGTAGTTCTCACGCGAATTTTCCATTTCTTGGAAAGTAACCGCGAAGTTCAAAATGATTCATGAGTATAGCCGTATTCCCTATCATGTGTTGTATATGGCCCTTTATTGCCAGGAACGAAATCCTTGTAGTTCAGGTTTTATAATATCGCAAATATTGGATAGCAGAAACAAAAGTTATTCTATTGATTATTATTCCTTTATTTTTCAATATGAAAGAGTCTAGCCCGAAATTATTTGAGATTAGCTAATTTGAGAAGCAATTTCCGTGCAATGTGATTTTTTTTTGACGAATGAAAGATTGAGAAAAAAATGTAGTTTGCCTGTTACACTAGGCATTATTCTTTTCCCATTTTTGGATTTCTATATTTTTGATTGTGATTTTAGAATTGTAGATGTATAGTTAAATAACTATTTTATCTTTTAATTCGTCGGTGGAGAGAATTTTCTTGTATGAAATATTTAACAAGTCCATATTGGATGTTTACAGAGGAACGAATCAAAGTAATTATTTAAGGCTTGATATTGATCCTGTCGGAATAAATGGTAAAACTCTCAACAAATAAATTTTTTTTTCTTTTTTAATGTTGGAAATACACGTGTACGGTATAATTCTCCCAGAATATGAGTGAAGTTTTCTCCGGATTTCCTAGTTTTGAGATAGTGAGATTCTAGCTTCTCCATCCTCGTTTTTTCTAAGTTGATTTCGGGCCGTTTTTCGATGACACTAAAGAACCCAAAATTATGGCGCAATATTTTCTGAGTCGAGTTGCAATTGGGATGGTTTTAAATATTTTTTATCGTACTTAGGGGGAGTTTCAAAATTTTGATAAGCAACAAAAATTTCGCATGTTTACGACCACACAAATATTTTCGAATTTTCAGTACGGGTGGGTGTTAAATTAACAACCAACAATTTTTAACCTTCATTTCGGAGATTGTAGGGTACCAAAAATAATGTTTTTGGTGTCACTGAAGAGCCCAAAAATATCCCAAACTAATGGTGAGAGAAATTTTGAAATTTGGGTATTAGGGGTGGTTTTGACTTTTGTTTTTGTATTTAGGGGCGTGTTTCGGAATTTTGAAAATTGGCCCCCAGGAGCCCAAAATTCACTGGTTTTGACCGTACAAAAAATTTTGAGTTTTGAGAAAGTGGGGGTGCTAGCTTTACCACCCCTATTTTTGGAATCTTAATTTCGGGGTGTTGTGGGACACCAAAAATAAGTTCTTGGTGTCACTGAAGAGCCCAAAATTATCCCAAACTCATGGTGGAAGAATTTTGAAATTTGAGAATTAGGGGTGGTTTTGAGTTTTTGTTTTTGAATTTCGGGGTGTGTTTCTGAATTTGAAAAGTGGCCCCCAGGAGCCCAAAATTCATTTGTTTCGACCGTAGAAAAAATTTGAGTTTTGAGGAAGTGGGGGTGCTAGCTTTACCACCCCTATTTTTGAAACCTTAATTTCGGGGTGTTGCGGGGCACAAAAATAATGTTCTTGGTGTCTCTGAAGAGCCCAAATTATTCCAAACCCATGGCGGAAGAATTTTTGAAATTTGAGAATTAGGGGTGGTTTTGAGTTTTTGTTTTGAGTTTAGGGGTGTGTTTTGAAATTTGAAAAGTGGCCTCCAGAAGCCCAAAATTCACTTGTTTTGACCGTGCAAAAAAATTTGAATTTTAAGAAAGTGGGGGTGCTAGCTTTACCGGCCAAAATTTGAATCGTAATTTCGGGGTGATGGGGGGTAGCCCAAAATTTTTGGAAGGGGCTGAAATTAGCCCAAAATTAGCCCAAAATTATGGCGCAAAATTTTTGAGTTTGGAGAAAGTGGGGGTGCTAGCTTTACCGACGTAGATCAATTGAGTAATGTGAATTGTGAAGAAAATCGGCTGAGCGGTTTAAGCCGCTAGCGTTGTTCACAGACAGACGGACGGACAGACGTTTGCCGTCAATTCATCTTTCGGTATCAAGAACTCACACATGGATTCTGGGTACACCACCACGTGTTAGAGGATTTTTTTTTCTAAATTTAAACTTCTGGATTGATCCACGTTTTTTGTTTCCAGGGGCTGTAACAAGAGTTTTTCTGCCCAAAATGCCCCGTTTTATCGCGCAGCATACCTAACTTTATCTCTACCGCGAAATTAAAAATAATTGATGAGGAAAAGGATAGGGAATTATCTCGTAGTTTTCTATAATAATGAAAAATATTTAATAGATTTTCATATTATGTTTGAAAGTTCTAAACTCCTCTTCCATCCTCAATAATTTTCGGAAAAATACATGTAAAATATTGCAAGTTTTTAAAATGGCATTGTGGGCCACATTGAAAGGTAGCACCGAGGGAGTGACTCAGGGCAACTAATGGTCATTTGTAGCCTCTGACCGAGAGGTCCTAGGTTCGAACCAGACGGTAGCAGGATTTTCGATACTAGCTAGTGAAGTGGGTAGAATTCAGCCACTGTCTGGAGAATTCTAGCGACCGCCTGCTCTTATCGGTAATTCTCCGGATTTGCTCCGATCAATACCAGGTGAATGCCGGAGCAGCACAGTAAAAAAACGAGCCACGGACAGCGCGCGATCATTCCTTCAGCTCCTTGTCCTTTCCTCACCCCTAAATTACGTTACACTTAGACTAACAACATTATAGTACCACACATGCTGAAGACCTGTCGGGAGCCTAGAACTTGTCACGGCTGGGGCGGTGTCTCGGTGATAGGAGATTCTGTTCGGGAAAAGCCCGCTAACCGCCGTAGATGCGCGGTAGGATCTCGCCATCCAGTGGAGGAAGTTCACCGCTACCTGCCGAGGAAAAGAGCATGTACTAATGACCTTAGCAGTCGACCCGCCAGGAATCACTAACAATCAATCAATCAATCAATCTGCCATCATGGATTTTCATATAATATTGGAAGTTTAACTCCTTTTCGAACATCAATAATTATGTTTTTGGGAAAATACAGCAAAAAAAATGCATCTTTAAAATGTATTTTGGGACCAATTTTGAGAGTACGATCGTAATTTGTGGCGAAGTACTTGGCAGCACTGAGACGGGATGCTTCCATTTTAGAATTCGGGCCCCGGGCGGGTGAGGCGGAGCGTGGTGGAAGGGCAATGGGGGAGCGGGCATGGGTAGGCGAGCGTCCCTCGGGCCACGCGCAGTCTAGCCGAGAGGCGCCT
This sequence comes from Acheta domesticus, assembly GCA_031308135.1. Classification (NCBI taxonomy): domain Eukaryota; kingdom Metazoa; phylum Arthropoda; class Insecta; order Orthoptera; family Gryllidae; genus Acheta; species Acheta domesticus. The sequence goes on from JAHLJT010007542.1 coordinate 16,710, forward strand.
GCTTGTCGAAGGCGACTTTAATTGCGATTAAATGAAACGCTGGCCGGTCGGAGCAGCTCGGTATTTTTATTGCTCCGGAGAAAGAATTCGTGATGAAGGTGCAAGATTAGAGGGCTCTTCCGATGCGAGCGGATGGGACGCTGGGAGCGGGTGGGGTGGGGAGGGGGGAGGGGAGGGAGACGCTGGATCATTTCAATGCCGCTGGCCCCGGATTAGGTTGCTCAGAGTATCAATTGATGTCGCTGCAGTTTTTTTTCTTTTAAATCTTTTTCTGGTACAGCGTACGTAGCCGCTCTACAGAACAGATTAGAATAATTACAATATATATTTACACTATATTACATAGTAACACTAAGGAGGAGGATGGGCTCCTCAATGGGAAATCGAGGTGGGTATTTTAGAAATTATTGCTGGGTGTTGGTTAGATGGATGAGATATCGGGTTTATGGTGTGGAGTTAGAGTTGGATTTACGGAGGACGAAATTTATCTTTGGGAAATCTTAATGGTATGAGGTTTAGGTGAGGATGAGTGATTTTTCCTAGTGAGAATGTCGGTTGAATGTGAGGTTATGAAGTTTGTTAAGAATCTTTTGGAGAAGCGGGAAATGTGCTGGGCCACTCAAAGAAATTTTAGGTCAGTGTGGATTTGGGTATTTGAAATGTACCATGGGGCATTTAAGGCCGTACGGAGGACTTTATTTTGTAGGGTTTGGATGCGTTTTTTTGTTGAGGGGGCTGCACCCTCCCCCATATTGGGTCTGCGTACATGATTGCAGGGAGGACTAGCGATTTATATAAGTGTAGCATGGTTCGTAGATTAAGGAATGACTTCTATTAATAAAAGGATAGAGTAGGCTACGTTTTTCCCACCAGGGAATAGGCGTGAACGTATATGGGATTTCCATATTAGACGGGTGTCCAGAAGGACTCCAAGGTAGGGGATAGATGTGCTGCGCTTTGACCATTTCAGGGGAGTAGATGAATGTCGATGCAGTGCTTCTGAAACCGGGAGGCCTTAAGGTTCGAGTCCCATGGTGGCAGAATTGTCGGCACTAGCTACATACCTGGGTCGAAAAAAGCGTTTGTATGGTGGAGAATCCTAGCGGCTGGTTGCTCTGATCGGTAGATTTCCGTGGTTTATCCGAACCATTCAAGTTGTTCCCTAACAAACGGGACAGTACCGCAGGCGATTTTTTCTTCCTTTTACTTTATACTATCCTCATCCCTTACTTGCATACACTTGCGCTTATATGTGTTACACTACCACATGTGCTTTGAGACCAGTCAGGAACTTACAGCTTCTCACTGCTGGGGCGTTACCCCGCTGTGATATTCCTCGTTGGAGAAAACACTCGACGTGTAGGTGGGCGCCCCATCTCGGCATCCACCGCCACCTCCCACGGTAAAGCACACACTGCACTTACGGGACTAATGATCTTAGCAGTTTATGCGCCCAGAAAAACGAATAAATCGTTCAAAGCGGCTGCCGTGGTTCGCGATTGGAATGAGAGCGCTGATCTCCAGTCACATGCTCGCACGTGGAATTCATCGATGATTTGTCGGTGAAGTTGTGATAAGCAACTGGTTCAAACAAAAGGTCTTTAACCTTATGGGTGCATTGGTTCGGGAAATTATTTATATGCATCTGTGGGACAATATACTCTCGACAAATGCACATAAAAATTGTTTTATTCTTATTAACTTAATTTGTTAATATCAAGCCGTACTGTTAAATGATTATTTATTTAAGTAACTCTTAGTAATGTCTTAAATAACTTAATATAGCCCTAAACCCTGCAAATGCATTGACATAAGAGAATCATTATATAACATTGGACATTTTTCCTCTGCAAATTACTAAAAATGAAAGTAGAGAGATAGAAGAAAGACTAGATGGACGGGCAAAGCTCTAAGAAATGCACCTTAGAGCCTTGGAAGTCCTGGACGGGCATCCTATGGTTAAGGGTGTGGGCGAGTGATAACTCTCATTATAAATGTTTAAGTTAAAAATTCTATTGTTCTTCACTTAACTAAAATAAGACAGTGATAGGAAATTATTTGGCGTTTACATGAAAAAACATCATTATAATTATAAAATATGAGGCGTTTATCATTAGTGCTTATTGCAAAGAAGTGTATATAAAACGCTTACTACAAAAACTACGCCTGAATTTATTGCTATAAATATGAAAAAGTTTTTCATGTTTCAATTCCCATGAGCAAGGGTCACATGAGGCCTCCAGTATACTTCATACCCGTTCTGAAATCGTAAGGCCAGAATCCATCCCAGAATTCGGGATGGCCCTTGCAGGGAATAATGAGAAGCTGACGGACCGAAGAATCTAATATGGCGATTACGAAAGGGCCTTACCAAGAAGGCAGCAGAACCAGTGATGAGGACGCCATCGTCAGCTAGATTGGGAAATCTGTCCAGTTATTTCGACGATTCTGCGGCCCTGAGACCACCTCGCTGTCGAAATTTCTCTTAGCAATATTCGTAAATGTCAAATTGCCTAATAGGGAGTTTGAAAGAGGCAGACACCTGGGATGGTCGGTGTGAAAGGAGAGGTGATCGTTAAGTAAAGTATGAAAATACTGAATGCCTCAACATGCGATTTTCATGCGCACCTGCCGACAATTCCGACGTAAGCGAAAAACGAATAATCGAAATTAAATACTGATGCCGTAATATTTAATGAGTGTAATGGAATATTATATTGTTTTTAATGTTGTCAAATAACTGTCGAGCTTCTGCATGAATAGGTTGAAGATGTAGACATAAGTGAGCAATGTACGTACGACAACAATGCTTCGAATACGATGAAATAATCAGAGGTCGTAAAAAGAGAAAGCATACACATGGCAATGAGTCAATGTAGGAGTCCAATTTTAAAGGTTTCCTTCTACACCTCCAAGCCATATTTTGATGTAAATCCCTTAGTAGTTGCTTACCGTATTTGGTCATTTATGCGATCGTCAGTCATCAAAGCGGTAATCTGAAATTTGCCTATAGCTATATCAGTCTCGCGGCTAGGCTCTGGTCAGCCGTGATCTCTTTCCAATACGTGGCCCTGGGTTCGATTGCCGGTGGAGGCAAGATTGTAGTATGCGTTTCCTTGCAATGCCCCAGTATATGTGTGGACGATGAGAAAATTCACCTTCTCAAGTTGAGAAGACTGGACTGCTCCGTGGGGATGTCCTACGTGCTCACCACACGTTCCCCTATTACCCACGCCCCGCGAGGCAGGGACGTCGATGGTCGAACTCTGAACACGTTCACGAGCTGTCGCGCCAAATACATACAGCATATAGCTTGATCAGTCATTTGTGTGAAGCTAATGATGTGTTTCCGACCCTCGTAATACTTGATTCGTGGTGGATTCAAGACCTTCCCTCTCAGTTCACCAATATTAAGGCCATTTAAACATTAAAACCGATATCAAATTTCGACCAGCTCCTAGAGTGGGCCGTTTGCAGTTTATTGAAAGCACCACTCCTACCGGGCTCTCTTCGCGAGCGTTGCGTCCTTGTTTCGAAGGGCAGGCGGCGCCCACGCTGAACCCCGGTCGGAGGGCAGATTGGACACTCGAAGCCCTTGCCTAGTGGCACACGGCCAGCCCAAGGGCCGCTGCCAGCTGCGAGTGCGGCGGAGGCTTTGTGAGGGCGAGGCTGGCGAGGCCACAGCGTCGGTGGCGAGGGAATGATAGGATGTGACACGATGTACATTAGGAAACGATGATGTAATGATGGGTATTAATACACGAGTGTGATATACGATACGAGCGAGTATCGTAAACTTCACACGAGTGTATTAATACCCTTTACATTGAGTTTAATATGGAATTTTTTCTACGACTTTATAAGTTACACTTTCAATGAATAGTTTCGTGGCAGTTGATTCATCCAAGCCACCTAGCGGACAGCTACCTAAATTCTACCCCCCATGCTGCCGCAGGTGGCTGTGGTTACCTCTCCGCCTGCGAAGGAAGGAGTAACTGCGCTAGTAAAGAAGGATCAAAAGTGAAATTACGATCCACTTTATTTTAAACAATATACCACGAAAAAAAATACTAATAAGAAATGAAATTAAAACTATTGAGCATAAAATAATATCAAATACAATTTTAATGTACACAATCGAACGAAACATTGCTAAAACATCTCATGATTAATGAGTGTCAATACTTGGTTTGTAAACTTCTCTGTGATTTCGAATAATCGCATGTATCAATGAAACTTTGGTTTGTAAACTTCTGCTGTGCTTGGTTCAGCCAGCAACCATGTGTGCAGCCATTTTGCAATGACGGTAGATCATTATGCAACTGCGTATGCAGTCTGTTGTTGCATGATCAAAGGGGGGGGGGTTTGTGATTGGCATGGCTGTTTGTGGCAGCAAATTACAGCTTATACAATGGGAGTAGAAAAACGAATAAATGTGGTTGTGCATGGGTATCGTTTTGTGGCGGGATGGCTGTCGTGGCGAATGTCAGGGAGATGGTGTTAATACGGAAGGAGTGGGGTGTGGCAGAGGCTACGGCGAAGGAGGCAGAGGAGTGGGTGACGCTGGTGTGGGTGGGGTGAGGCGTTGGCGAAAGGGAGGGTGAAACTGAGAGGCGCTAAGGGCGAGGAATGTAAAACGCAGCGAATGTGGATGTGCAGGAGTCTGCGCGCGGGGTGGAAAGAGTAGCAGGGGCGATGGGTTACTGCGGAAGGATTGAGATTTGACGTTGAGGCAATAGGATCGAAGGGGTGATGGAGGGGAAATGATAATGGAAGGGAAGGGAGAATAATGACGGTCTGATACGGTGGTGCGGGATAGAGATAATAGAACGGGCGTGGGGAGGGGTCTGAGAGTAGCGGCATGGGCGGCTGGGGTAGCAAAATTGATGGGAATAAGTGGGATGTGGCGGCGGGTGGATGTTTCCCGAGGTTGACGTGGGTTTGACGGGGGTAAGAGGCAGGTGGGGGGATGTTCCGCGAGGTCGACGTGGTGGCGACGGCCGCGGTGGCGGCGGTGATGGCGGTGATGGCGGTGATGTTGGGAGCTCGGGGGGCGGCAAGGGTGGCGTTCGAGGGCGGGGCGTAGTGGGGGGGGGTGAGTGAAGTTGGCGGGCGAGTGGGGGCAACGGTCGAGGCCCACGTCGCGCCGAAATTAAGCCCTTGCCACATTGGGGGCCGATCGAGCCATCGATTCCCAATCTGCTCGTCGGCGCCGCCGCATATAATAAAATTGCAAATTGGCCCGCGCGCCGTCGCGAAGTCAGCGGTTCGGCGCGGCCGCCGCCCGCCGCGCCCCCGTCCCCTGCCGGCCGCCGCGGTCCGTCGCGTCGGCGAGAGAGGAACCTCTGGGCAGGTGCACCGCCGCGCCGCCGGGCTCGCAGCGACCGGACCACGGGCGCCGGGCAATTCACGGGCCTCCATCGAACACTCAGCTCTGGGCTGCTTTATCACTGAGGAGCATACCCACCACGTGCAGCACACAGTAGCGCAGCTCAACCGTTTTTACTTCTCGCTACCACTTACGAGTACAGATATGTGAAATGGGCGAAAAAATGGCGAATTTTCGACAGTGAATCTATTTGTACAGGGTACCGACAAAAGATAAATCGTTGATGAATGTATAAAAAAATCTTCTAATACGTGGTATAACCAGAATCCATGTTTTGTGGAGCCTTGATACCAAAAAATGGAAAAGACGGCGAAACATCCATCTATTTGTCTGTCTGTCCGTCCGTCCATCCGTCCGCGCCCGTCCGCCCGTCCGCCCGCCCGTCGCCCGTCCGTCCGTCCGTCCGTCCGTCCGTTCCGTCCTCGTCCTTTCGTCCGTCCGTTTGTCCTCCGTCCGTCCGTCCGTTCGTCCGTCCGTCCTTTCGTCCGTCGTTTGTCCGTCCGTTCGTCCGTCCGTCCGTCCGTCCGTCCGTCCGTTCGTCCGGTCCGTTCGTCCGTCCGTTCGTCCGTCGTTCGTCCGTCCGTCCGTCCGTCCGTTCGTCCGTCTGTTCGTCCGTTCGTTCGTCCGTCTGCCCGTTGCCATCATTTGCCTGTGAATAACGCTAGCCGCTTAACCGGTCACCGATTTTCTCCAGCATTGATATTTTCAGTCGATCTGGTGATGTCGCGACCCCTGAATTTGAAACCATTAACTTACTTGTTTTTTGGGGGAACTTTTACATGAAGCCAATGGGACACATTAAAAAAAACAGCTCGTCCTTTTTGATTTATTTTGTTGTTGGATAGTGTGAAGACCGTTTACGAGAATAGTGCAGCTAATATTTTCGTTGAAAATTCTGTTTTTATAAAAAAATGCAAAAATTCAAAATGTTTTTGGCGTCTTCCTACACAACTGCCCTTAGGAAGATAAAGATTTTTTCCGTTAATGAAATCTTTTCCCTAAGATATAATTTGAAATGAGGTATACTTTTTCGAACATTTGTTTACTTTTCGCGTAATTTTGCATTAAAATACGGGCGAGAAAGCACATGCTGTTTTAACACCTCTAGTTGGGCTAATTAGGGATGCGCGCGAGCGTACAGCTAGCGTTCTTGGTGGAGATAGATAAATTACGTAAATCTGCTACTGAAGTATACGCATTGGTTTGTGAAATTGTATTTATTAAATGCTGGATAAAAAATCAAAAATAATTTCTGTGTTTCTTTACCTCGTAGTTTTATATTCCTGGGATTAAATAACAAATGAAGTTACGTAGAACCAACGTTTTAACCTTACATTCGACATGTCTCGGGACATATTTACTATACAATAAACTACTTCTTATACTTTTGCAGTTTATACATTAATAACAATACGTTTGTCGAAAGAGGACAACTCTCCTGCGATTAAACTCAGTATAATAATAATTCTATTCGTTCCTCTCTCTACCCCAAGCTCAAATCGAATCCCTCGGCCATAGACGCATGTTGAAGGCCACGCGAGGGTATCAGAAAATCATAGTAAATTTGGGTTATGTAGCATTGTGCGTTTAGTTAGCAAGCAGTTCGATTAGGCCGTGAGGTGGTGAACGTTTTTATCAGTTTCACAACCAGTTTAACAATGCTAAAACCATAAAACTCTAACATTAAATAAAAATGTCACAGTTATGGAATCATGAGAAACTTAGACGTTGTCAATGAAGAATGTTTAATATTCATTTATTGGTGATTTCTTTCACAAATAATATAAAAAATGTATATAATAATCATAATGAAATGATGTAATTTTTACTTTTATTACTTATTAATTTACTAGTTTCAAAACGTAAATATCAATATCAAAAGTATCTTACAATGAACAACCCTGCATAAAACGTAAACCTCCCTAAACCGGTTTTTTTGTCTCGATCAATTCCAGCTTGGACAGATTTACTGCAATACTGTGAGCATACTTTCAAAAGATGACATGTCTACTTCGCAAAAATGGAGCTAGGCGTTTTTCAATAGTCCCTACATTAAAAACTCTATTCGTTCAGCTGAAGAAATATGTAAAATTTACGCAACGTTTTTCATTTTTATTGGAATAGTGAAGTGGCGTGTCACGTATTTAATATTTCCTTCTCAACTGAATCTGCGCACACCTTTATACGCTAGATGTGATGTCTACATCGCTGCTAAAGAGACAACGAAATAACGCGCGTAAAAGTTTGTAACAGGATTGCTTGTGTCTCCCATGAACAATTTCATTTTTGCTCTCTCGACTTACTACGTTTTCGTAGTACAGAGAGAGTCATGTTATGCTGCGGCAAAAATCGGCGATTTTTTGACTGAAAAGCTCGTATTCTCAGGCCCTGGTAAGAAAGAAGAAAGGATAAATTTTGTTCATGTATGTAGTAAATTACTTCGTCTAGTACGAATCCATGTTTTGTGGATCCTTCATACAAAAAAATTGATTGACGGCCAAATATATGTCAGTCGGTCTGTCCGTTAGGTTTTAGCCGTCCCGCTAGTGGTGTAATGGTAATATTCCTGACTGTTAAATGAGTTCGAACTTTGGCCCGGAGAAAAAAAATACTTTTGGAAGAACTTTGAAGTTTCATGTATCAGTACAATATTGGGTAACCGTTGCAAATAATTCGAGAAAGTATGCGTTACTACAGCTCTACTAGTTGAGTATATAAAATGCATTGTTGAACATTAAAGCACACAGACCCAATCTATAAGTATTATGATTTCACCCACGTTAATGCACACATTTCCCACCACGTTTATGACTGTTCTTTTGCCTTTATCCACCTGTAACTTGCAACAACTGTCACATTGGTACAACAAGACTTTCAGTTCATATTAATAATCGTGAACAAATATTTGGAGCAGAAATGCGCTGCCAATTCTAGACGCTGCCATCGTCATCTTGACCTAGCAGTCTGATTTCTACGCTAACGTTGAACTAAGAGGATTTCTCAAATTGTGCATCAGAATACTAGCTTGTTTTCAGCCTCAGTTAGCCTAAAATTTCAAAACCTCAAATCACAATATTGGCAGGTATTGTACAGATTCATTGACCGTATGTTCGTCATTCATTGATATTATATTTTGAAAGGTATTACGGTCGACCATAACACGAGCCAACGTTGTAGCTTTTGCTTTCCATCACTAAGAGGATGTACCGTCGAAGTCTCAAGTGAATTGATGCACTTCCAGGTTATTTTCGTCAATAGTTTATAAATATTATTACTAAATATGAATGTTTATTTTCAAGCTTCATTAAATACAAAGTCGTATTAATGAAGTTACTGCTATAAAGCCATAACCATTGGAGTAACAATATGAAAGGTAACGTAAAATGAAATCGAAATAGTCATATTTTAACTATCAGGACCAGTTTGAAATATATCATCCATTATTTTCCAGATTCCAGATATTCATCCAGATTTTTCATTACTGGGAAAGTAATTGTAAACTTATGAAACGTAAAATGTACGTAAAATATGCGATATCACATTTATGTTTACTCGTTTTAGTTTCTCGTATACGTACGTGTATACGTAATATTACGTTGTTTAGAGAAAGTTAAGTAATGATGTGGAAACTCGGCACCTTCCTACAGCTACAATAATGAAGATTGAGATTTTTTCAAACGCATTTTTTCATTACAGCCAGTTCTTCAATACTTGTCGTGTCACTTTTTTTCAAATTACAATCGTTGTAGGTAAATTTTGAGTGAAATATGGGCAATATTAAAAAAAATATTAAAATCAAGATTTTTCACAAAATATCAATCATTTTTTCTTTAATCTTTCTGTACGCATAATTCTGCATTCACTGAACAACATGACATCAAAGCCCTTTGAATGTAATCTTGTTTCCTTTAAAAAATATTACACAATGTAATTTTTATGCATCTCTTACGTCGTTAATATTTACATTACGAGCGTTTTAAAACATTATTGCATTTGTGAGTATAAGTGAGTCATATATCTTCTTACAAAGTTTACCGAAAACTCAAAACTGTTTTTGTGAAAATGAATTCAAAATTGCGCATTTTCAGAAACGCTCAAACGACAGTCTTTCAAAAAAGGCTCCAAAGTTTCCAAGTAAAATTTGCATGTATCAGAACAATATTGATACAAAACAGGTTTCACTCTTTTATGATATTCTTATAGATGTCTTTGAATTGAACTTTTAGAACAGTTGAAAATTGACAATGTAAAAAAAAGCATATTTTAGACTTCGGTAGGTAGCAGCTTGGAAGACCGTGGGGAAAACTGAAAAGCTAATCCCGACTAAATCGATTAGAAAACTAACTAATACGAGAAAGTCTGTGCAATTCTGCAGCACTGCTAGTTTCTTTAATATTTTGCTTATTCCGTGTTAGTAATTTGAATGGAACAATATGAAATAAACAACAGTACGGTGATGAAGTAACGTAATTATTAAATAAACATGTGAATATTTCTACAATATTGAATTTAAAAATATTTTAAAAAACAATGTGAATTGTTTAACTCTGAGAAATATTAAGAATAATTTCAATACATCTTTGGTCAGTGAAAGTAAGCTAAATCTCATTACTTGTTCTGATACCATTTCTTGAGTTCAAGATCAAATAAATGTGTGCAGTTTTTCTCTGACAAGTAGCAAAATAATATTATTCTTTCACAAAATCAAATAGTATGAAAATGAATTAATTATTTTTAAAAAAATTCTAGATTATTTTTTTTATCGAGAGGGAGTTCTAATCACAGTCACTGCAATAACTATCTTTGGCCACTATTTTCTTCTTATAAAATCCTCAGTAGCCTCCTAGATGTTGTATTGTTCCAAATATTGATTACTCCCTGCACACTGCAAATAATATATAACGACAAGATTTCCGTTCGATTAAAGAACACAAAAGTCTATAACTCCAAAAAATTCAAATCCTTGTGAGCCTCATGGACATCATGATACATTTCAAGTGACGTATTTTATTTTTTACTGATATGTTATTTCTTGGTATTGCGTTCGATATGGACCTCGATATACACTGCATAACGTACCTGGATCGAAAGGATCGTGGGTTAACTGGTTTTAATGATCTCGGGCGTTCAAATGTCTAAGGCATTTTATTGGCGCTCGACCAGTAGAACCTTTTTTTTTTTGTTTTGTTATTAAGATCGCATCAACTACTAGGTATATAGCGACCACTATTGGATTAACGTTATGGTATGAGGATGAAACGATATGGTGATGGTAGGGGTGAAAGGACGCACACATAACAACCACGCCCGAGGCGGACTCGAACCCACGACCCTTCGGTCCGATATCACAACAGCACTACTGCCTTAGGGATCTCGGCCACGGGGCCGAACAGTAGAACCCTATAACGACCTTGGTGCATAAATAACTATTGTGTCATTCGTGAGCAAAGGCTGGTCTAACAGCACGAGAATCTGTCAACCGATCTGGTTGACGACTGGAATACGTTGAAATCAATATTCGTTTAATCTTTGAGTAATTCAAACAAAAAATAGGGAACATGATCGACATGTTGAAGCAATTAGCGAACGTATGTGGAACTGAAAATAAAGGCAAATGTAAATTTCAAATAATATTATATCTTTCTCAAGGATTTAGGAGAAAAAAATTCTAAACTATGGCGCTGAATTGTTTCTTTTTCGTTTCTTTATACACCGAAGCAAAATGTTTTAAGGAAAGCGCGTTCTGTCTTAAATGAGTGATTTTAGAACTTTTATAAGCGAGACTAAACTGTTTTTTCTCATTTTATGACTTCTTATTTAAGTACTTGATTTCTTGAACTTATTGCTTCGTAACTATTTTCCTTACGCTGTCGCTTCAACCCAACCCATTTACTCAGAGATGCAATTCTGCCTTAATAGACCTTCACCTTTCAGAATGTTCGTGATTGAAATGGTATTTTTGTCTGTGAATGAACATTCTACGGTATATGTATTTATTAGATGTTATCTACAATGAAATGTAAATTTATAATATTTACTCTGTTTGATTCTTCAAGTTAATAGAATAAATGTAAATGACTCTTGTAAAAAGTGAATGATAAACGAGTATCTAATTTCTGATAAATTGACTATCATGTCTCATAACGATAAACTATGTGTCGTCCAAAAAGAAGATTGCGGAGTCTTTTTTGTATTACGTAGCACGTATGTAAAGTTTAGGTCCTGGACTTTAAAGATGTCGCTTACTTGCATACAAAATTTCATTGCTTAAAAAGTATTTGTGGTTTATTCGTGATAATATTTTTTTTAAATCACTTCCTATAGTAGACCTATGTGAAAGAAAATATTTCCATGAGCGTCGCCTACCAATATTAAGACGTCGCAAACTATCAACTCACACATAAATTATTTTTTATTTTGATATATTGTGTTAATTCAAATTCATTTTTCTCGATAAAGCATGAAGAACTCGAATTCCAAAATCGCATTGCTCGTAAGGTTGTAAAATTAATAATTGTGTGAATTGTGTGTTATTTAAATATTTTGATCTAAAACCTTTTATTGTTTGTAAAGAAAAAGTGTTAATTTAACCACTCATATACTTGAGATAGCTTTCATTGATCTTTTGATTGCTAATAATCTTTGTATCAAGATCAAGAAAATTTTCCCAAAAAACAAGAAAAGTCACCAGAAGTAGACTATCTAAATTCAGCGCAGAATATTTTAATGAAACATTTTACATCCTTTTCAAAGCAAATAGCGTCGTCCCTCTGTGTGGAGGTCCGATTCGTCGATGAGCGCAACGCAGCGGGGCGCGCGTGCGTTGGGGCGTGTCGGACGGCAGGTGCGGCGTGCGAAGGCGCGAGCGCGCTGGGCTCGTCACCTCCCCTCCCCTTCACTTCCCCTCCCCCTCACCTCACCTCCCTTCACCTAACCCACCTCCCTTCGCGTCGCCTCGCGCCGCGCCGTGCCGCTCCGCGCCGCGCCGCGCCGCGCCGCCCGGGATCAATACCCGACGAGGACAGGCTGACGGCGCGCCGCTCGTCAACTTTTTCACAGCTTCCGCCGCCGCTTGTTAGCCACCGCCTTCCCCTCCCCCGTGCCCCCATCACCTCCATCACCTCCGCCGTCGCTCACGGCACGGTGGTGGCGCGCCGGGCTGTGTCGCCGTGGACAAGGGCCCGGCTGCCCGGCTATCCGTCCCTGGGGTACGCCGCGCCGTGCCTGTCGTCCGTGGCACGTGAATGCTGCCGGGAGCAGCGACTGAAACGCCGGAAGGGTTGTACGCGGTCACAAGACGAGCACATTCCGAGTCTCTGAGTAACGAAATCGGTATGTTTAGAGCTTGATCCTCCTACCTTAAAGCGCCTGATTCAGCCAGCTGAAATACATATTCAGAGGAGTGTTATTAAACCGAAATAGTATACAAACGCATCAAAATAATTGAAAAAATAGGAATACGTAAAATACATGAGCCCCGGGCTCCTCGTGGATTGAGGGGTCCAAATTCATCCTTGGGGAACGTCTTATCGTTTTATTGCTCCGGTGAGACAATCGCTCCAGAAACTTATTACTAAAATTCTAGAATTCAGCTTCGAAGATCTGGAATCACGTTTCGTACTCTCTAGATTTATCTAAACTTCTTTGTCTTGTTCTATGTCTATTGTCATTGAATGCCAAAGGATAATTTCTTACAGGTAATGTTAAAGTTTAAATTAGAGAAAAATAACTTTTGACATATGAGTCCTGAGAGTGACATTTTTTTCGCTCTCAGGACTTAGTATTTCAGTTGATTATATCAAAATATCTCGATGTGGTCGTTTGGAACCAGGATTTGCTAGAACAGGGGACTATTGACCTCTAAGCGTACTTGTAGAATATACTTTCCCTTTGTGGAAGGAAAAATGTAGATATACAGTTTTCGCGTTTATTTCTTACATTCTGTTTTTTTTTAATTTTCCAATTACAATTTAATTTACATTCATGAAATCCTTTCTCCTTACATAACCCGTGCCTCGTGTTGTTTACATGTGAAGAATGTTGATATTTTAGTCTGAACTGTGCAATATATTTAATGTATGAAATGGGATCAGGAAAAAATTGAAATTTCTAACAATGTTTTCTTTTTTCAGGTGTGTGCAGTGAACAAACATACTAGTACTTCAGTAACTTTTAGTCGCAGTGAGTTGAAAGAATTTGCTTATGTAATATTGAATTAAGTTAACAAATTTAAATAATTAGATATTAAATTCCGTGGTGATAGATATCTTACGGTATCTGGATTATGGACTGGATCCATTATGGGAAATAAGGGATAATCATCCACAACAATAAGTTATAATATTTATTTCAATATGCCCAATGTTAACTTTTGGAAAAACAATTTCCCATTTTCAGGGAAAATGAGAGATTAACATAAAGAAGCAAAATTATGAATTAAAATAGACAAATTTAATAACTTTTATTTAATAAAATAAATTAAAAATTACTTACTGCCCAAGGAAGGTGGATCACACCTAAATATTACAACCGGATACAATTATATAATTATTATAACAATCCTAATCCTGTGTTATATTTCCTTATCATCTTGGAAGTAGTAAGTTTCTTCATAATATCGTGTAATGTAATATTATCTCATTATTTTGTTTCTAGGAGATCAAATTAATAAAACTTTAGCAAAAGTAATCACAACTTTCTTCCTTGCCTGTATATTTCTCTTGAAGTTCACATGAGCACATTTTACTTTCTTGGTTTGAACTGGAAATAGAGAAAAAATTACATCCAGACAGATACGATATACAGGTGCGTTGGCGTTTGTAAAGAAAATTCGCATCTGAAGCTTTGTAGAATGGAACAGACAACGGTTAAGATGCTGTGTTCGACGACGCCGCTGCCTCAATTGATAATTCGGAAAGTGAACTGTCCTGATTGGTTAGTTACTGTGAGTTTCTCCAATTCCAGACTAATTCTGTAGCAAGGGTAAATGATGGGCTAATGACCGCGCACTACCCTATATGCTATTATCTCCCCTATCCTTTGGATCGGATGTTCGGATGGTAATGTGTTATCTTGCGATCTAAGTTCCATTTTTGTCTAATCCACATTGAAATCCATTTCTGTGTATTAGACAGACATAAATCTCTCAATAGGTTATCACGACGGCTAAAAGTAGTATGTAATACATTTTAATTTTCCTTTTAAATATGACGTGTAAAGAAAAAAATGTTAAATAGTGACTTTTCATTTTAAATTATTGGCAGAAATTGGAACTTATTCCGTATCTCAATAACTGCAGGTAATTGCCGGCCACGAAATTGCAGATCAGAGGTAATACACTGATGTCTCAACTATCTTAAGAGTTTGATAATTTACTACCATATTTTCTCATATGGCTTCGATGAATTTGTAATACTTTGAAAGGGTGTTTTATTCTTTTATGTCCTACTGAGTAATGCGCATTTCAGTATTTTTCTTATCCTTGTTTTTACGTTCCAAATATGTCCAAATGATTGTTACACAAAAACCTCTCTTGTAAGGAATATAATTGTCATTGTCGAAACTTAGAATTTAGGTCTTCAGAATTATTTCAACAATTAAGAAATGAAAATGTTGCTATTAGATTTTAAAAATGTGTCTAGTCCTTTTGTGCAAATAAACTGACTACTCTTAGATCACCTGCTCTTTGGACTCTTTTCTCATAGACCTCTTATGCTATTAGATATATTTCCATTTGTCTTGTTAGACCTTCCTGAATCGTAACGGCCTAAAATCATTTGATATGATAGTTACACTTCGATGTTTACGGGTACAAACTGTTTGCGAGTACGTGGAAAGAAAAGCTAATATTATAATGTGATGGTAGAGCCATAGCTAGATTGCTGAGTCAACTGACTGAACTATTGTCTGAATGAAAAAATCTAGCTGTCTGATCTGAAGATCTCCATGGTCTCTCGCATCAATAGCTAGGAAATCTAAAACAGTACTATAACGAAATGGCCACTTACCGCACGCTATATTTCCTTACTCATCCTTATTCCCTCATCTCTCTTAACACGCACACAAATATACACAAATACACACAAGCTTAACTAACATCCAAAAATACCTCATATGTTGGGGGACCATTCGTGAGATTGTCCTGGCAGTTGAGGGTCCCAGCAGATACCTGGGCGAAGAAAAAACATTGAAGCCGTCGTGTAGGTCGGCGCTCCGGGTCTCTTCCAGCAGAAGAAAAAGACATCAATCTTTCAAGATACGACAGAGTCCACACTTACGGGTCTCATGATCTCTGGAGTTGACGCCATCATAAATACTCACTCGCACTGAAGAGCCATAGGGAGGGGGGTTTAGACGTTTTGGCCGCCGTCGGACCGCCACGCGCGGGTCACGTGAACAAGCCCCCCCCACTCCGACCCGCCAGCGAAGCCCTGGGGAACGCCTCGCCGGGAACGCAAACTCTGCTGGGGCTGCGTCTAGTGCCGGAAGGCTTTTCGAGTCCCAGGCGTAATATTCCCCTCCCCGAGTACTGCGTGAGAAAAACGTGTGTGTTTTGTGTGTGTGGGATGGAATAGGGGGAAACCTTTTGGTTAGGTTCCCAAATGCTCGGTTATGGCCAGTAAGGATTAGGCATTCACAGAGTTCCACACGGTCCCTTTAAAACGAAAGTGGACGTTCTCGGAATGTGCATGATTCCAAGTAATCGCCAAACTAAAAAATTAAAAGGTTCGGTTCGATTTGAATGATTTCCGAGATTGTTTGTTAAACACTTGCTCGCCTGCAATGTATACCTTACCTGACATATTTAATGCATCCGTGTGCACCGGAATATTCCAGATGTTTTCAAAACAGTTAAATTATGCCTCTGTTGACAAATGACAACAAAAAATGAATTAAAAACTATATGCCAGTAACTCTTCAATTTTCTTAAAACGTAAAGAGACTTTTTCTATGTTAAAAATATTTCACGTCATGATTCAAATCATTTTACTTTCCAAAATTACCCTCGAACGAAATTCATAATAATCTCTCAGTGGATATTGTGCGTCCTTAAACAACTTTATTTTTTGGAGAGAGAATTACTGTACTAGAATAAAGGGACACTTATTTACCTAACCTTTCATATTCATGCTCGTTGCGCACGGTGTTCCCAAGGATTTAGGAGCTATTTCTCTTCCTTACATAAGTGATTGATATCTCTTTGCGATTCCAAACGGAAGAAATTCTCGTGCTGATGATACGAATATCTTTCGCAATCAAGAAATATTAAACTAGTACAATATCAGAAGGTTTCAAAATGGTGCCGTAAAACAAATTATTTCCAAACGAAAGGAAACTATTTCATGCAGTTTTCCCATTAAAAAAACAAAAACACAAATATTACTCTCCATGAAATGAACGAAATGTCGTTGACTGATGTAAGTACACAAAATGTTGTCCCTCTCAATTCAACCAAACCTCAAATTGATGCTTATAGCAAATGAATGTATTCAACTAAAGTTCATTAACTTGGCGTCAGAAGAGTTCCAAAATCAGTCAGCCTTCATACTTGTTAAGTCTAATTACCCAAGTCTTTCCAGCCTGAGACGGCCAGATATTCTGAAGGGAATAGTCTTATGGCTCCCACATTCTTTTATGACAGAAAAGACTTGTAAGAATAAGTTGCAAAATTCCCATCCCACATTGATTGTTGTAAGCCTCGTGTATTGAGCAAACCCCCCGGATTAAAAAAATTAATAAAAAGAAATAGCATTCCCGGAGTAATATGTACCACAGGTTCCCCCAATAAATAAATAATTTTTCGAAACATATGTCAAGAAACCGTTTTATGTTTAATGTTATCAACTGCACTAGTTGAGATAAAAGCGGTTTCGTGCACGTTGATGTGAATCGGAACGGCCGCCGCCTTCACAGGCGCAGTGGAGAGCCCCCTGTGCGGCTTGTGAGCGGCTCGAGAAGAGGAGGTCGCGCGGCCGCGTCGGCTCCGCCCGATGATCGCCGCCCGCGCGAGGCGTTTTAGGCGCGCAAACACTCCACGCCCCCGCGGGCGATTGATCGGCTCCCACCACCACCACCATCGCCACCGTCAACACCCATCACCGCGCCACCGCCGACGCCGCCCACTGCCACCGCCGCCGCCGCCGCCGCCGCCGCCCGCCGCCGCCGCCGCCGCCGCCGCGCCGCCGCCGCCACACCACCAACACCACCACACCACCACCAACACCACCACCACCACCACCACCGCCAGCACCATCACCACGCCACCGCCAACGGCGCCGCCGGCTCCACCGCAATCGTCACCGCCATCCCCTCCATCACCGCCATCACCACCATCACACCGCTACCGTGAACACCATCACCGCGCCACGGCCAACGCCAACGTCACCGCCACCACAACCGCCGCCGGCGGCCACCGCCACAGCCAACGCCACCACCATCGTCACGCCACCGTCAACACCCACACGCGCCACCGCCACCGCCGCCGCCGCCACAACCGCCGCCGCCACAACCGCCGCCTCCGGCTTCACCACACCGCCCGCCACCGCCGCCGCCAATGCCACACCCACCATCGTCACCACTAACACCATTAACACCTCACTGCCAACACCATCACCACGCCACGCCAAACGCCATCATCATCGCCACCGCCAACCGCCATCGCCACCGCACCACCGTCGCCACGCCACCG
>JAHLJT010007543.1:0-20648 GCA_031308135.1 Acheta domesticus
TCACAACCGCCGTGTTTCCTCCGCAGAGCTCAACCTCCGCGCTGGCGACTGCAGCCGCCCCCGCCGCCGCTGCCACCCCCGCCCCCGCCCGGCGGCGCGCCTGCGCGTGCCCCGAGTGGTCGAGCTACCGCCTGCGCGCGCTGCTCTGGAAGAACTTTCCTCTGGATCAGCAGGAACATTCCGTAAGCAGACGTGCATGAAATGGCCCATTGACTGCACCGCCGTTGCCTGCACTGTCGCTGGCCGTGCGTCCGCTGGCTCGACACCAAGACGAATCAGCTTCCGAATCCAGACGATCATCTTGGGACACTTCCGTACATGGAATTGTATACAAATTCTTTTA
Source organism: Acheta domesticus (assembly GCA_031308135.1). Classification (NCBI taxonomy): domain Eukaryota; kingdom Metazoa; phylum Arthropoda; class Insecta; order Orthoptera; family Gryllidae; genus Acheta; species Acheta domesticus. The sequence goes on from JAHLJT010007543.1 coordinate 344, forward strand.
TGAAGGATATTATATTATGTAATGTAGATAATTCAAATTACAGTTTTATTATTACATTGTAATTATACAGGATGTCCCACCAACTATGGACCACCCCCATCACTTCTAAATGGTTCAGGATATCGAAATGCAGTTTTCGATTAACAATGCGGAATGATGGGGCAAGTAACATGCCATAGAGAAATTGTCTATGATATTTTAGTTTTCGAGAAATTCAATCATCTTTAATTTTTTAAATGAACTATATATTTTTTCAGCAGCAATGTATAGATCATGAAAAGAGGAATAAAATGATGTATCATACGTCAGTATTTTGATAGTAATTTGAGTATAAAATTAGACTTTCTGACACTGATTTTTAAGTAAACGGTCTTTTCTTGTAGCAGCCCTCGCAACAGTAGCCGTTGGGAAGACAGCCTTCGCGGCATCGAGACTGTTTCGTGGAGACAAGGTGTGTGAGAGGGGTGCTGTGAGGGATAAGGGGTAACTACAGCAAGTCATGGTCTTGACCTGAAGATCATATGAACAACCTCAACATTAACGATCAAATGAGAGATTTTTGCCATTTGTTCTCTGAATTGAACTTTTCTTCTACTGAAATTCCAAAGCAACGATAATCAAAAAGAACAAAAAAAAATAATGTGTAGCGGAAGGCGATAATAATAAAGGTTCTTTTTCAAACTTACAAGAATCGAGCTCAGTGTGTTGCAGAAACAAATTCTCATTTTAAAACATGGAAAGGAATGAATGATTAAGATTTTCATTGTAATATATCGATTAATTCATTAAATATAGATAGATAGCATTTTCTATTATTATTTACTGCTAATAACTTCTTATTTTAACACGTACAAAAAGAGAAAGCAATACAATTTTTGAAATATTCTTGACAGACTCTCAGTGTAAATTTAATAAACTTAAAACAATGCACACTCTGCAGTCACAACTGCTAATGCTGATTGGAGAGTTTCTCACTTCATAACGCCACGTGCTGCCACAAACTTGAAACTCCACGGCAGAGAGACGAAGTGTACTGTTTTCTTTTCCATTTATGAACAACAGGAGAGGTACGGTTGCGCAGTGGACGAATAATCATCTTAATTAAAAATTAAATTTACCAACGAAGAGACGGTGGTTGGATTCTTGTCAAGTTTGAAAATGATATTTATTATTAAAGAAGACAAGTTACATGCAGATAAAGCAATGGGAAAAAATCTCTTATTCTGATCGTTGAAATTAGTGTTTCTTACTGTGACCTTGTGACAAGACCCTGGATTGCTTTAGTTTGGCCTCTTATCCCTCATTGCCACCCCTCTCAGTCTCCTCTCTCCACGCAAGTCTTGACGCCGTGAAGTCACTTTTCCCGAAGGCGAGAGTTGCAAGGGTTGCTTCATGAAATATTGTCCGTTTAATTCAAAATCACATATCAGAAAATCTAATTTTATACTCAAATTACTATCAAAATATTAGCATATGATACATCATTTTATTCCTCTTTTCATGATCTATACATTGCTGCTGAAAAAAAAAATATAGTTCCATTTAAAAAATCAAAGATGATTAAATTTCTCGAAAACTAAAAATGTATAGGACAATTTCTCTATGGTATTTTACTTGCCCCATAATTCCGCATTGTTAATCGAAAACTGCACTTCGATATCCTGAACCCTTGAGAAGTTATAGGGGTGGTCCATAGTTGGTGGGACATTCTGTATAATTTGAACATAAATGTTTAAATCATTTTGCCAAATAAAGGAAGGTAAACGAAAACTCCACGCCTTTTGGGGTGGGGGCATGCCCCCCCCACTCCAGGATCCGCCAATGGGTAGAATTCAGTCACTGCCTAGAGGAGAATTCCAGCGGCCAGCGGCTTTCATCGGTAGAGTCCGTGGTGTCTCCAATGTCAGGCGAATACCAGAGCAGTACCCCGACAAACGGGATACAAATCTCACTCTTTCTCTCTCACACACATACGCGCGCGCACGCGCACACGCACACGCACAGACGCACGCACTCACTATCACCTTCTTTCCCTTCTCCCTTCCCTCTCTCCCTCTCACTCTCTGCAATACACGACCGTTCGGGAGTTTAGAGGCCTGTCCCGACTGGGGGGGGGATGCCCTGGCAAGAGAGAAATCCACACAAGGAGCCCCTTGAAGCTGATGTCAAAGGGATGGGACGGAGGCGGCCAGCGATTCACTATAATGAATTCATTTCTTTTTCCTGCATAATAGATTATGGTGATAATTTATAGCCTAACCAGCCAAAGTGTCTCACAGTAACCCAATACCTAAGTATTACTTAATAGCAATAAAAGGTATCTTCGCTACCTTCAATGAAAAGTACAAAAATATTAAACAAACATAACAATTGTTTGCAAACAAAACTTAATTGATTAATTTCATTGTGAGAGAAACTGAGAAACACTGAAACCGAGCTACAACAAATTCTTAAATTTTAACTACTTGTATAAACTTTTATAAGTATTGTGGTAATTAATTCAGTTGACTCAAGTGTGAATATTTTGTTTTCAGGGTCATGTTGTTCATTTTTGCTCAACCAGTTTTGCAAATTATGTTTTTTTGTCTTGCAATTGGTCAAGATCCAACTGGACTTAGTATAGCTTGTAGTAAATCATGAACTCAATTCCAGTCATTTATGCTCAGAACATATTCACCATCAATGTCAGTTGGAATTCTTAAGTTGTCGTTACCTGCATCATCTAAACAATAGTAAAAGTATTGTACAGGTAAACATGCCTTAATATCTTACATTCAATGAAATTACATTTTTGATTAATTAACTTAATAGCAATGTGAACATTTATGCTTTAGGAAAATTATTCTAACATCAGCAATGCAGTGTCTGCAGTTAAATCTGGTCATGTATGGGGAGCAATCTACTCACAGAAAACTACACTGAATCTTTACTTCAAAGAATCACTTCTCAGACACATCTTACTTTGAGCCAGTGACTGGGACAACAGTGAAATCAAAGTGTGGATGGATCAATCAAGTTAGTAATTTTTAAGTAATATTCCAGATCAGTGGCATTATTACAGAGTCCGGCTCAGGAGTCACTATAATTGAGAAGAAAGTGCAGTCTTCTGCAGCCTAAGCCAGTAGATTCTTGGCTGTCGGGGAGACACTGCATCCTAGGCACAGCTATTGAAGAATGTCACAGGATGATAACCAAAATATTGGCAAGTATGCCTATGACACAGTAACTCTCAGCCAGACAAGTATCTACTATTATTGAGGTAGCACCAATAGCACAAAGTTGTATAATTTGTATGTTTAATTAAAAAATTAGTTTATTTCTTTGTTTACTTATAATATGTGTTAATTTAAATCATAATTTTATAAGTTTATATAATTAAGATTTTCTTCTGATTATTTGGACCTAATTGAAATAATTTTTTTTCATACATTTTATTATTTTTGACAGTAATTGATACATTATAATACATTTGAAGTTTTAAAGTGTTGAAGTGTTGAAAACCATATACAGGTATAAGCTAAGCAAAATCTGGCCCATTATTTAAATTCTATTTTAAATCATAAACATTATTTGTTGAAAAATTATACTAAATTTTTAGTTTTTTCTATGTTAATTGTAATCCCACTCTTGACATTCTTTGTCCAATATTTTGGCCTGAAAACACACATCTTCTGCACCTTCTTTCAAAATAATCAGATTGTTGGTGAAGAGCTTATTATCTTCAAATATAACGCCCCATGTTAGGTCATGTGCATTTCCACATTTTATTTTAGCTTGTAACAATAAATGGATACTAGCTTTATAAAAATTTGTTTTTAAATTAAGTTTTTTTCTTCTTTTGGTATTTCTTCCACAGATCAACATATAGCACAAACCATTCAGTATGATTTAGTTTTGACCTATCAAGCATTTCTTGCCGATGTGCATATGGACTGTAAATGGAATTTAAAACTTGCTGAAGCACCTATTAAGGTAATCTAATGGATCTCATAAGCTCACATGCTCAACTAGAAAAATAATTTGATATATGCCAATTATTATTCAGATTCTACTAATTTGTATTTTTATTTCACAGTTTGAAGCTCCAGTGTATGGCTCAATTCGGCCAGTGTTTACAGATTTTGCATGTCCTGGAACAATATTAATGTAAGTTTTTCATTTTCATTTTTCTTTGCTTGTTAGAATTATTTGCTTCCAATAGTGGAATCTCAAAGTTCATTGAGGCTATTGAACATCTGATTTCAGATTCAATTCGGGTGAAAATTCTCAATAGTTTGTATTTGTTAAAAAAAAGTGAGACGTACTAGGAAACATTCAATTGTAAAATTCAGTCTTGCAATTTTCTAAGTTCTAATTGTCTCTTAATTATAATGATGATGATGATGATTTGCAGGCTAAAACAAGTCTAACTTTCATATCAATAACGAGAGGAGAAAGTTTCCAGAGTGTTGTATTATAAATTTGGGAGATGACTATTTTTCTATTTTAAATGAAAATGTTTAATTATTGAAAACAGGAAAATACATTCTTGACATAACACATTCGTTTCTTTTCACCAGGATTATCTACTTCTTGGCAGTAACTCTCACAGCTGGGGTGATATTGACAGAAAAAACTGAAGGATTGTTGGATCGAGCACTCATGACAGGTACGATTCATTCAACATCTGTATGGAAGATCCATCCCTGCAGAAATCTCTTGTTAGTGCAAGAGATTTGGACAATAGAGAATGCTATTGTCCAAACCTCTTGAACCATTTTTCGATGCTATTAAACATAGCAAGATCCAGGAAGTGGAAGTGATATCATTATATTAAAGTAATTACATGTTTGAGACCTGCAGAGTAATAGTATGATTCCATACAAAGCAATAACAAATGTTAAAATGAAATTTATGGGTTGCTGTTGAATGCTATGTATTGGGTTATGTGTACCCAAAATATATTTTAATAGTGAATTGGTATTGTGAAAGAAAACTATTTTCTTTCTTTCTTTCTTCTCTAGGTTGTTCAGAAAGTTGAAATTTCAAAGAAACAGAAACCCTGCTTGTCCAGGAGATATGGGGTTTATCTTTGGTATTGCTGAGTGTTGACTGAGCTCACAGCTAATTAAAAATTTTGGGACAAATGCTTTTTTAGACAATCCAGTAATTATATATATTGTGGCGTACTGGACATGAAAAGCACAGACGACAGATTCTGAATAGTATGTACAGTATATTTACAATAATAAATTACAAGATAATGTTACAAAATTGAAAACCTTAGGCAACCTTTCTATTCTCTAAGCCGCGAAACCCCGCGACCGTCCCTAGGCTGAGCCCAGTGCCTCTGCTCGAGAGCATGAGAAGCTGCGCGAAGTGCGAGCTGTCGGACATTAGTCCCCGTAACTAGATGTTACATGGCCGGATGCCAAAACGTGCAAGGTTGCACGGAGATACCTCACGTCTTTCGACTCACTAGCGTATCCCCCGAGCGCATGTCGGCGCCGCAATAAATACCCCACGGCTCGTCCCCCACTCTACCAGCGGCGGGCGTCATTCGGCTCGCAAGCCAGCCCTCAGCAGAGAGCAGCCTTCGTCAATGGACTCGCACTCAGGCACGCTCAGTTGTCCTGGTTATTTTTAGGCTGGGATTTCCTGCCCGGCGCGCGCCGGCGAGGCGCCGCCGCATTCCACCCCCATCCCCCATCCGGCTTAAGGCCGGGCTTTCCAGCGAAACGGCACGTGCGCCACCTCGCGACGCTACAGACCCTCCCATGCCGGGGGTGAGAATTTTTTTTCGCAGCAAAATATGCCCAGGAAAAAAATTCTGCTAGCTAAAGTACCTGGTCCTGAGACCTTACATCATAATTTTTTACATGAACATAATAATATCAAAACCCTATCTAGTCAAAATTTGTGAAATAAATCTGTGGGCTGTCCCCCCTTTTTTTCCTAACTATGTTGCCATTTACATTTAAACCTTACATCTATTTACATACATAAATATTCTTGACGCATCTTGAACTACATAAAATCCTGAAATACAAAACATTTACTTTACATTGAAATATTACATGATAATTCTTGACGCCTCTTGCATTACATGAAAACCTGAAATATAAAATACAAAACATTTACGTTGCATTGAAGTATTACATAATAATTGTGGAATTCGTTATATACATCATGTGCCGTTCTTAACTGAATTTATTGACACATGTATGTATCTACATATAAAAATGATCACAATAACAAAACAATTTTACCCTTGAATTTTATAAAATTATTTACATAGAATTTCACCGACATTTATACATGTCATGAACGTGTGTGTTCCCTACACTCGCCTGTGGATCAATTCACACAATCAAACATGCGACTAAGCGCATCTGCATTAACATTTTCTGAGCCCTTTTTGTGCATGATGCGTAAATCGAGGTGCTGAATTAAAAGGGACCAGCGTAATAATCTGGGGTTTTTGCCAGACGTATTACGCAACCAGACCAACGGGTTGTGGTCGGTTTCGACCTGAATTGTGGCCTGCCCGTCGAGATAAATCTTAAGTTTATCCAACCCCCAAATAAGAGCCAAACACTCAAGTTCTGAGGTGCCATAATGAGTTTCTGTATCACTTAATTTACGGCTTAGAAAAACAACTGGTTGTTCTACTCCCTCGTCATTTACTTGGTAGAGAACCACGCCTAAGCCTCTCTGAGATGCATCTGCCTGAACTCGAAATTCCTTGCTATAATCAGGAGCATATACCGCTGTTTTTTCGCTAAGAGCTTGTCGCAACTCATTGAAAGACTTTTCACATGCCTCTGTCCAGACGACTTTACCCTGGCGCTCGCGTCCCCGCAGCGCATCTGTCAGTGCCGCCGCTTTCTCCGCAAACCCGGGTATCAAGCGTCGATAATATCCTACCAAACCGAGCAAGAACGCACTTGTTTCTTTGATTCTGGTCTAGGAAAGTTCTGGATTGCTTGTATCTTGGCTTCGGCCGGCCGCAATTTCCCGTTACCGACGACGTAACCAAGATATTTTACATTAGCCCGCGCAAACAAGCACTTGCGCGGCTGCACTGTCAATTTGGCGGATTTCAATATACTAAAGACCGTATCTAGGTGCCGAATGTGTTCTTGCCAAGTGTTACTGAAAACCGCGATGTCATCAAGGTACGGTACCGCGAATTCTTGGCAGTTTTTTAGCAAAGTGCCCATGATTTTACAGCATTGATAAGGGCCGTTCTTTATCCCGAAGGGTAACCTAAGCGGTCGATACGTGCCGAAACTGGTCACGAACGCCGAATATCTCTGCGCCCTATCCGTAAGACCTATCTGCCAGAAACACTTACTTAAATCTAACACACTAATGATTTTAGCTGCAGCTACCTGTTCAATCCGTTCTTCGAGATTGGGTAACGGAAAGTAATCTGTTTTAATAATCTCGTTGAGGCGCCTAAAATCTATGCAGGGCCGTGGAGACTTGCCCGGGGCCTCGATCAGGATCATAGGAGACGTATAATCACTCTCCGCCTCCACAATGATGTTGTCGCGAAGCATTTTGTCCACCTCTTCCCGCAATATCTTAGTTTGTCTCGGCGACATGCGGTAGGGTACACTTCGGACTACTTTATCAGTGTCAGTTAATTCAATGTCCATGGTCGTTACATCTGTAAGACCAGGTTTCTCACTAAAAATACACCTGTATTTACAAATGACATTTTTAAGTGCTTCGCGGAACTCGGGTTCAACCTTAGTATCGTTTAGCATTTCTTCCGCGTCAAAGTCGTCGGAATCTAATCTTAACGCGTAGCGGTCTAACGCGTCTTCCTCGCCTGCGGCAGTGACCGTCGCAGAACCGAGAAAGTTCACGTATTCAGTACGTTGGTGATACTTTTTCATCATGTTGATGTGATACACGCGTGGTTCTTTCCGCCCCGGCATCTGAACTACGTAATTGTGTTCGGACATTTTCTCCCGAACTTCGCCTGGCCCGACCCACTGCACCGCGAGTTTCCGCGTTCTGTTAGGCGCCAAAACCAGCACCTTCGCGCCTATTTCAAAACTGCGCGAGATCGCCTTGCGGTCGTACCACACCTTACGCTTGCGTTGTTCTTCCGCCATTTTGGTATGGGCAAGTTCACGCGAACGCTTCAGTCTATTAATCAACTTGAACACGTGCTCAACCACCGTGCTCCCTTCGCTTTCTGCTGCACCCGCAAGCTTTTCGTAAAGCAGCGTCATGGGTGTGCGGAGATTTTTCCCATAGACTAACTCGGCTGGAGAAAAACCTATCGATTCGTGCACACTCGTGCGTAACGCGAACATAATTGCAGGAAGCTGGCACTCCCAGTCAGTCCTTGCCTCTAAACAAAGAACCTTCATCAACCGGTTCATGGTTCTGTGCATCCGTTCTACGGCATTAGATTGCGGATGATAAGGCGAACTTCTAATTAATCTAATGCAAAATCTCTCGGCGAATTCCGCCATCAGAGTGCTAGTAAAACAAGTTCCCTGATCTGTTTGAAGCTCTCGCGGAAATCCAATCCGACTGAACAGATCTAATAAAGCTTCAATGACCGTGACCGTCGTCAGATCACGTATGGGAATAGCCTCGGGATATTTTGTTGCTAAACACATTGCAGTTAGTATGAACTTGTTTCCTGACTCAGACTCGGGAAAAGGGCCACAAGCATCTACAGTTACTTTCTCAAACGCCTCACCCGTTATAGGTACAATTTTTAAAGGCGCGCGAAGCTTCTCGCCGCCGTTACCTACGCGCTGGCAACTATCGCAGCTACGTACGTAATTTTCCATATCTTTGTAACAGTTCGGCCAGAAGAAATACTTGGCCATCGCGTCTTTACTTTTTGTGACACCTAAATGACCGTGGGCGACTTCATGGCAAAGCTTCAATATGGTGCCACGATACACCCGCGGAGTCACAAGCATGGAGAATTGCTCACCGCGCTTGCTCTGCCGTTTCCGGAACAAAAGGCCGCGTTCTATAAAATAATCGCGCCGTTCCGTTTCTGGGCCTTCGGCTAGCTCGAATAGCGGTAAGAGCTCTTCATCCTGTCTCTGAGCTTTGGCAAATTCGGACGGGTCTAAACGGGACAATGCAACGCTCCCGGAATCTACTTCAAATTCCGCGTTGTTTTCAACAACATTGCCCGGGTCATTTACCTCGCCTAACAAGACACAAGTTTCCTCGTCGGGAGCTTTCGCGTCCGACGCAGGTTTTTGGGGTGCGTCGCGCGCACGACTTGTTCCTACGACCACGCCTAGCTCGACCGCTCCTTCCCCCAAAGCCTCGTTCATGACCGCAACCGGTGCGTCACCAGGGCGCTCGGCGGCCGGCGCGTTGCCTGGCGCCGCCGCCATCGCCTCCGGCCCCACCCCGTCGCCCTGCCCGGCCGCCGTCTGGGCACGGGTTCGCACCGCACAAAGAAACTGCGGTTCTAAAAACCCTTGCCTGATTTCCGAGAGAAGCGTGGCAGATCGATTACTCAGAATGTAATATTCTAAGTCGCAATTTTTCGCGACTGCGGCTTCGGTAACAAGCTTACCGAACGGGCCTACGATTTCTACCTTAGCTACAGGTAGATTTTTCGGCGCCTCGTCCAAGGGCTGCTTAACCCATACGGATTCGCCGGTATATTGATTCGGCCTGACGTATTTGCTGTTGATCAGATCAACCGTCGCCCCAGAATCTCGTAAGAAGGAAATAGGATTTCCGCAAACCGTGCCGAAAAACGTGTGAGGAAGCAACAATTCCTGCGCACTGGTGTCGACAACGTGACACATTTTCTCGCTTGATTTGAGCTGAGGGCAGTATTTCTTAATGTGCCCCCGGTTTTTTACATAAATAGCACGTGCGTTCCTGCGGCTTGTCGAATTCCGCGTTCCTATCTGCCTTGGGCGCTGCGGGCTTAGAAATGGAAGGCACGCTCTCCGTCACCTTTTTCCACTTTTGTTCCCCCACAGGCTCCTTGTGATTAACCTTAGAAAAAGCTTTCCTATACGCACTAGACCTATTGTTTTCGTAGGTGTCCAGCCTACGCGCCAGATCTTGGGACTGCGAAACCTCGCCCCAAACATCTACGAAATGGGCACGTATGTCCGCCGGCACCTTCCGTTTCATCTGATCGGTGACAATCAAGTCTAATAATTGATCATAAGTTTCAACTTTCAACCCTGAAATCCATTTCTGGCAATAGTTCGTCAGTTCGCGAGCATAAACATTCCATGTAGTTTTCGCACCCTTTGCATGACTGCAAAACATCTGACGACATTTTTCAGGCGTGAATTTGTACATATCCAAAAGCTGCGTTTTGATTTGATTATAATCCTGCTCTGAAGAATCTGATCCTACAACTAACCATGTATTTATTTCATTGGGAAGCAATCCCATTAATTGACTGACCCATTCTACCGGCGAAATGTCGAGCTGACGAGCATGCGCCTCAAATACACTTAAAAACAAGGTAATATCCTCACCTTCGCCTTTGAACTTATCCATTACATGGCTGATACGGATACTACTTCTGTTTCCCGAATCTCTACTACCTAAAGATTCGCGCGAGGTAGCCTGATTAGCTAATTTCAGCCGTTCGAGTTCGTACTGCCGTTCTTGCTCTTTTTCCTGCCGTTCGCGTAATCTTTCCTGCTCCTTTAATTCAAGTTCGCGTGCTTCTGCGACCTGTTCTTTCTCCTGATCAGCAAGTTGTTTCACGAATATTTCATCGTACTGCTCGCTTTCCGTGATGATAGATTTTAATCTAACTATCGTCTCGCTCCCTTCCAACGTTTCCCCCATCTCCGTCGCGACCCTAACAAGCACCTCTTTCCTATAACCCGCTAAGAAAGACATTTTGCCTGAATTGATCCCCGGCCAGTACAAAAAACACACTTACGTTCAGTTGACCTCGGTGTCGCGTGAGCGCCAGCGCCTTCTGGATCCGGTGTTCTGGCCTCCTTCCTTCCTCTCGTTCTGGTCCGTCCGGGATGTCTCCTTCCAGTGCCAGTACCAATACCAGCTCCAGTTCCAGTACCAGTTCCAGCTCCAGTTCCAGTACCAATACCAATTCCAGTTCCAGTACCAATATCAATTCCAGTTCCAAGTTTTAGAAAAGAAAGGTTCCGAGTCGGATTGTACCGCCCCGAAACTACCGTACCGAATTACCGCACTTTCGGTTTCTCGTGGCGTGCACGACTCTGCCGGCGCCACGTAATTACGACGCGTGTGCACCTTTAACTGCGGTACACTGTCTTTACGCGTACTATTCCAGTTTTAGACAAAAAACTGTGGCACTCCGGCGTGAGTTTACAATAACCGCTGCTACCAGTTTTAGACAAAAACTGCGGCACTCCGGCGTGAGTTTACAATAACCGCTGCTACCAGTTTTAGAAAAAAAACTGCGGTAGCCCGGCGTGAATTTACGATAACCGCTGCCACCAGTTTTAGAAAAGAAAGGTTCCGAGTCTGTGGCGTACTGGACATGAAAAGCACAGACGACAGATTCTGAATAGTATGTACAGTATATTTACAATAATAAATTACAAGATAATGTTACAAAATTGAAAACCTTAGGCAACCTTTCTATTCTCTAAGCCGCGAAACCCCGCGACCGTCCCTAGGCTGAGCCCAGTGCCTCTGCTCGAGAGCATGAGAAGCTGCGCGAAGTGCGAGCTGTCGGACATTAGTCCCCGTAACTAGATGTTACATGGCCGGATGCCAAAACGTGCAAGGTTGCACGGAGATACCTCACGTCTTTCGACTCACTAGCGTATCCCCCGAGCGCATGTCGGCGCCGCAATAAATACCCCACGGCTCGTCCCCCACTCTACCAGCGGCGGGCGTCATTCGGCTCGCAAGCCAGCCCTCAGCAGAGAGCAGCCTTCGTCAATGGACTCGCACTCAGGCACGCTCAGTTGTCCTGGTTATTTTTAGGCTGGGATTTCCTGCCCGGCGCGCGCCGGCGAGGCGCCGCCGCATTCCACCCCCATCCCCCATCCGGCTTAAGGCCGGGCTTTCCAGCGAAACGGCACGTGCGCCACCTCGCGACGCTACAATATTGTAACTTAAGATTTTATTTGAAAATATTCACTGAAAACTGATCAAATGTCAGGTTAGTCTCAGTTGATTCTTGCTACAAGATTGAACAATTATCAGTAAACATTAAAACAAGTTGCTAGTTTCAACGATACTGCTAAAAGAACAATAAAAAAATTTTTCTTTAAAATCACAAATATTTTTTCTTTATATGAGGACAATATTTGTTTATGCCATAATGCCCACCAATTACACGCAAACAATTCAGCTCCCATTCATTTGAATCCAAGACACTTTACTCTCAGCAACTATTATTTATTTATTTAATAATTGTCATTGAGGAAAGCAGAGAAAAAGATTTTTACCAAGAAGGCATTTGGGCACAAGGAATCAAATTAAGATTGTACCTTTCCGTTTAAGTTTCTAAAAGAGGGGGAAAAAATACAACATCTGCACGTACAAATAAACAAAAAAACTGGATTATAAAGTGGTTCCTAATGTTAATAGTTTTGGGAAGTTTGTGAGTGCCCTTCACCATTTTCCAATAAAACGGCATTCTCATGTAATTCTTGGAAGAGATTTTGGTGGGTCAAAAAGACCATCAAAGAAATTTTATATCAGGCTTTCTGTTCCTATTGTGAAGAACTAGAAGGAAAAAAAATTTTCAGATACATTTATTATAAGTCAACAAAAAACTGAAAGAATGTAGAAGTCAAAATTGAATTTGTTTTGTATTTAGCAGCAAAAATGTATACAAATAAAAAGTTTTACTAATGGCTATTTCATTACATGATGTGTGCAAGTTATTTTCTTTACATTATTTCCAAATGAAAAAAAAAAAAAATTACAACTAGCTTTTTATTGTTTTGTGATGCAGTTGAGAAAACCCACATGTTCATGAACTTAAAAACTATTTATATTTAAATTTAAAAGTTTCATCTATTTCACATATTATTCATCTATTTCATCGACTAGAAACAAAGTACAGAAAAAATCAGCCAGCGTTTATTACTAAAAAAAAGAGTGTTTTTTGTATCTCAATAAAAATGTTTCTGCATGGGCATGGGAGGGTCTCAATTTCTTGTTTCATGTGTGATTCAGCTTGGTTTTCCTAACATTGAAGGAGGGGAGATACAAATCAAACACAATAAGATCTGTGTCAGATGGTAATAGCTTGCAGATGGGTGCTATTATAGTAGTTGCATTGCCAACAAGAGTCAAGTGGAATTGTTATGAAGAGGGTTTAAAGAAATTCACTCTGACTTTCTTCAAGGGACAAGAATTCAGAATGTATACTATAGTTTCATTCCCAATTTCAAATAACTTTGCAAGTCTACCTTCAAAATACATGGTCTGAGACATTCAGAACCCTTAATAAGTGTTTTTAAGCAGCATTTCCTGGCAAGACTTCTCAGCATTCTAAACTTCATCAATTTGGGGCCATCCCCAACAACAATTAGGTGCATGTGACACCCATGCTTGATGTCAAGCATTCAAGAATTTATCACTGGGAATTTCAAACTGATCTTTTAATAGACACTACATTCAATATAATAAATTGAAAAAGATGCATATGACATTGTAACATTATTTTACTGCCATAAGAGGAAAAACTAGAAAGTAAGCATTGGAAATTATTAGAAGTCTTATAATTTATATTCATCATTCTGATAGACTTTATCCATCCATTACTTTATAACATACATTAAATAGCCAATATTCTAATATTTATCAATGCATAAGGAGTTGAAAAATTTTATGAGAAACTGATAAGATTCAGGTTTGTTTGTTTATATTTTTATTTCAGGATTGCTGGTGCCTGAAATACTTGTTTCCCATGTAGTCACACAATTTGCCGTCATATGTGGCCAAACATCTCTAGTTCTCCTATTTTCATTTGCTGTGTTCAATATTCCACATCAAGGGCCTATGTTCGCAGTTATTGTGCTAACATTACTGCAAGGGCTTTCTGGAATGTGTTTTGGTATGTATTTTTGAATGTGTACTATATATAATGCACTTTTCAAGGAAAATCAGAAGAAAAAAAAATGTTTTTAACATGAAACTGTAACATGATAACTATAACACGAAAAGAATTTCATTGTCAATGTCCCTAACAACATATTTCTAAAAACATATTCCTCATCAGTCACAGTACATTCACAAACTTATAAGAAATTAAGCTCAATCTCAGGTGCCACTAATTTTGATTAGCTTCTCTGACCAATTTACATCTTTCACTTAAGAGAATTATTGCAGCTTCATTCGACAAACAATTTTAATAGGTAAAGCCATACAAGATGAAGAATTATTTCCAGTCATCAGTTTTTTCCAAAATGAATGAATGAATGCACCCAAAACACATGAAAAAAATAGAAAGATTTGTTTGTTTGCAAAATGAGTTTGAATGTTAAAAGACATAAATTCCAGCCAATAATTCACAAGAGATTTTAATTGTAATTTGCAAGTCACATTATTGAAAATAATTTTAGAGGTTTTAGAGAAGTGCACCCACATATTTTTCTATTTGCAATAATTATGCTTTAGCATTTAAAACTTTTTTTTTATATTTCATACTACTTATATCTGGAATAAAATATTTTGAAATAAAATATAGTTTATTCTACAGAGTAGTTTTTATCTCAACTTATACTAACTATTAAAGAAAGCATAAAGCCTATTTTCACCTTTTAAGAGCATATTTTAATGTCTAAATGGGAGATTTCAGAGACTAGAAAAATTAAGACGTCATACCAGGCCTTACAGACAGAAGCGATCTTACAGACTTCATTCCAGACAAATTTCACATAGCTTTGGTTTGTTTCTTGCCTTATTTTTGGCAGACAACCAACAGAGTTTGACTAAGAAACAAATTACACACATGAAAATTTTGCACTTTTGTAAATAGAACTGAACACAATTTTCTCATCACCAACTACCTTAATATTTGTTATGAATTACCTGTATATAATATTTTTCACTGCCCTTTTCCTTTGTACCAATCAACAATGTGATTTTAGTTCAAAGCAGCAATCTCCCTTGGAGAAATCCCACTTGAATCACCATTCCTTTTATTAATCCCTTTATCAAAAGATTGCCATATGCACAAGTTTTTGCACCTACTCATATGAAAAGTTGCAGTTGAGTGGTCAAATGTGTCAGGAAGTGAAAATATTGAAGAAATGAATGGATGATAAGATTATAGGAATTGCAATTGCTGGTGACAAAATGAATGTACCTTTGTATCTGTGAGATCCCAATTTTATATTTAACTCAAAGGTTGTGTAATGTGAATATTATACATGTAATATGATAAATGATAGTATTTTGACGAGTGCTTATAGTGATGTTTCGGAAAACGCCTCAACATTTGTTTTCCATTATTAGCTTCTGTGCTATTCTTCCAAATTCATAGTGTATGGGCCCAATTTTTAAAATTAATATTATTTTTAAAGTTCAGACTATGCTTAATTACAGTTTTGGTTTACTTGCTTTTTTTAAATTGTATTTTGGATTGATTTCAGGTTTATTAATATCATCAGCTTGTGATAATATCATGATGGCTACATATTTGGGCATGGGCAGTTTCCACCCACTGGTAATTCTCTCTGGTGAGAAAAAGTTTTAAAATTAAATACATGATGAAAAATTATATAATTTTACTTTTGAAGGAAAAAACATCAATTGTAAATATTAATTCTATAATTTTACCTTCAGCTCATGAGAAATTTATTTCATGATGTCTGTTGATTAAGGCACTGAAATATACACTTTTATTTGAATAAATCTTAAAGGAACTTACTTCAAATAGTATCATTCTGAAATTAATTTTTAAATAATTTTGACAGGAGTGATTTGGCCAATTGAAGGGATGCATAGTATCCTTCGATACATAAGTTACTGCCTTCCACTCACATACCCAACGGAGTCTCTAAGATGCCTTCTTCTACGAGGATGGGGAGTGGATTCACCAACGGTGTATGGTGGATTCCTTGTCTCTGTAGCATGGATAACTATATATGTAATAACAACACTTGTAATATTACGATTCAAGAAACTTTAATCAATGGCCTGTACAGTGCAATAATTTATGGAGATAAAACCATGTGAATTGAAACATGGTATTGTAAATTATCATTTTTGTACTTATCCACATCTATTCATTATTTCTGTGTATATGTTGTTCCTGTAATGGATGTACTTGCAACATGTGGGTAATAAATTTTCATTATTGCATTTGCATGTAGTTAAATAAGAACATCTGCCAAAGATGTGTTTACACACTCCAAGATAATGAAGAGCTGCTGTTAGTATAAGCATAGTTTAGTATGAAATACACTATAAATTTACTATTAGCCATTGTCACATCATCTATTCCTGAAGGAAAGCAAAAGCTCATATAAGTTGTGTATCATTATATTGACACTGGTATAGAAAAATGTCCGCACAAAAAAATGCCCAAGTATTTGATAAAAAAAACAAACAAAAAAACATTCCTTTATAGACAATTATAGACCCCCCCAAAAATTCTTTATTTGCCTTTAAATTATTCATCAAACTATGCCTATTTGTAATGCATTAAACCTTTTTTTAAACTTCAGAGCAATCTTGTAGAACAATACAGAGTTATTACTGAAACAAATATGGAGATTAGAATAATGTTGTGATAAAGAGATTCTACATGAACCAATGTCATTTCAGCCTTATTATGCATCAAACGTGTAGTTAGTTCTATGGTACAGTTTTATTTTAGATTCAAAATGAAGAATGCACATGTTTTAAGGGCTTGTGTAATCTAATATTGTATAAAACTTGTTTATTCTCCAGAATGTCAATCATTTGTTAATTCTAAATATTAATTAAAAATGTTTTGTACATATTATGTAAAATGAAAATAAATTACAATTGAATTGACACCCCAACATCAAAATTTCAAATTTTATACTTGTAGTTTTAACTGATTTCTCAATTGTGAATTGTGTACCCAGATCATACATATTGTAGTGCAAATTAAGACCATCAATTTCATCACTTTGCATGGCAATCAAAACCTCATTTACATACCATTTGTAAAAACAAGGAGTACTGATAAATAAAACAGTTTCCTTCTCTCTCCTGACAACCAACTCAGAAAATAGTGCCCATGAGAGCACCATGAGGTATACCAATCAACTGTCTATAAATAATGTCAAAGGTAAATTCAATATTAATATATATATTTATATTATTCTGAGTACCAAGTGGGATCCATCATCAATCATCAGAGTGGTTTCGATATACCATTAAGGAAATTACATAAATATACTGTGCAGTGCCAATCAACAAAACCAAAGATCTAACAGAAAAATGTTCGTAATGAGCAGGGAACATATACAGGGTGAGTCACGTAACTTTAGCACCTCCTGTAACTTTTGAACGGTTGAAGATATTGCAATGCAGTTTTCACGGAAGTGAATGAGGGAATGGGGCTAATTGATATGTGTATTGATTTCTCTTTTATCACTTTTATTTTACGAGATATTTGAGGTAACTTTGTTTTTTCAAATGGGACTATACATATTTTTTCAGTCTATCATGACAAGCGTAAAAAGACAAATCCAAAGATATAAATATTGTCATATGTTAGATAAGCATTTTTTGAGTAATTGTGATTTTTTTGCGACTAGTGTTTAACGGATATTTTCATTGTAACTGTCAGCCCCACAAGGTCACGCAGCGCTCCCCCAGCAAACGCGGGGTCGGGGAAGGGAAGGGATTTAAGTACTTGAGGATACGAAAAATATTCACAAAACTGTTGCATTTTTTCTGAACTCTCCTTTTCATCTTAATCCATTTTCAGTAATTTGGGTTTCTTAGGGATTGAAAATACGGATTTGTCTTAAGTAGTATTTATTGAAATAAGATTATTTCTATCCCTAAGTTATTATTATATTCGTATTAACATTGAAATTGTTTGCTCAAAATATACAATATATTTTTGTACAGTTTTAATTATTTATTCTTATTGTGCTTTGTTTCAAGATCCCATTAATACGTATCTTATGAAATCCCATTAAATGGAGTTGAAGTTATAAACAATTTTATTACAATACAAACTTATGACAAATCCTTATTTTCCATCCTTTAATTCCTTCAATCAAAGAAAGACGAAAATCTGAAAATGCAGAAGGATGGAAAGCACAGTTCAGGAAAAAACTGCAATGGTTTTGTGAATATTTGGAATACTATGTTTCGTATTTTCAAATAAGATCCCTCCCCTTCCCTTCCTTTCGCCGGGCGCACGTGTGCTGGTGGAGCGCTGCGTGACCTTGTGTGGTGGACTATTCAAAACGTCCGTTAAACCCCGGTCGCAAAAATCAAAATTAATCAAAAAAATGCTTATCTAACATATGACAATATGTACATCATTGGATTCGTCTTTTTACGCTCGTCATGGTGGACTGAAAAAATATGTATAGTTCCATTTGAAAAAACAAAGTTACCTAAAAAATCTCGTAAAATACAAGTGATAAAATAGAAATTAATGCACGTATCAATTAGCCCCTTTCCCTCATGCACTTTCGTGAAAACTGCATTGCAATAACTTCAACCGTTCAAAAGTTACAGGAGGTGCTAAAGTTACGTGACTCACCCTGTATATCTGAGTAAATAAGCCAATATCAATACTAATTTGCATTATCTTTGTTTCACAAACCTTTTTTTTCTTTTGTACTATTTGAATAAAAGTTCAAATATTTTCTATATCTCTATATATAAAATAAAGTCGTGTTGGTTACACCGTTTATAACTCAAGAACAACTGGACCAATTTTAATTATCTCTGCTTTGTTGAATTCATCTTGGTCCTGAATAGCAGAATAACTAATAAAATATGAAAAAATGGCACACGGCAATGAAGAATAAAAAACTAAATATTCATGAAAATGCAACCTGCTACATGCATAGGATTTTCAAATCTATATCGTAAATAACTCCTTAACAAAGTGTTTTAGGGTCTTAAAAACTACAATTTTGAAACACTTGTCATACCGTATTTTACAGAATGAGATCTTTTTGAACATTTTATTACATTTTTGCTGGTATGGTGCTTCTCGATATTACGCCACTTGCTCAAAGATGTGCAGAATCTAAGTAAATAAAACAATGTCAGGTTAATTAAACCATTTATAACTCTAGAACAACTGGACCAATTTTAATTATTTCAGATTATTTGGATTTATCT
This sequence comes from Acheta domesticus, assembly GCA_031308135.1. Classification (NCBI taxonomy): domain Eukaryota; kingdom Metazoa; phylum Arthropoda; class Insecta; order Orthoptera; family Gryllidae; genus Acheta; species Acheta domesticus. Next base: position 19,604 of record JAHLJT010007543.1, read on the forward strand.
CCGCCCTGAATAGCAGAATAACTATTAAAATATTGAAAATCTTCATGAAAAAAATTATACAGAAAATTAATCTAATAAATAAAATCAATGTTTGTTGGTCCATGCTTAATGCAGTGCCCTACCGTCCATCCAATTGCGATAAAAATATGTCAACTTATAGCTTGTACTTGCAGGAAGAACGAAGGCATACTACAATTATTGTAACTCCACTAGATGGCACTTCAGTTAAATGTAATTCCCGTTCACACGAGCTTCATTGTTGCTAGGCATTGCCATGTGCTGTGGGGCGAGGTCGAGGAGAACATGAGGAGCAGGTGGCGCAAGTTGAGGAGAGGAGAGGGAAAAAGAGAAAGAGGGAAATAGAGAGAGGGGGGGACATAGAAGAAGGGGGGACACCAAAAAGGGAGGGAAATAGAGAGAGGGGGGAACATAGAGAAAGAGGGAAAATAGAGGGGGAAATAGCTGGAAAAGAAAGAGGGAAAAAAAAGAGATCAAGAGAGAGGGAAAGAAGAGACACAGATGGAAAAGGAGAGACAGAGAGTGAGGGAAATAAGAGAGGAAAAAAGACAGAGGGGGAGGAAGATAAGAGAAAAAAGAGCAAGGGAAAAAGAAAAGGGAAAGAGAGAGGGGGAGAGGAAATTTTCCTCGATTATTTCATCTGCGGCAGCAACGCGCCGGGTACCAGCTAGTTTCTTATAAAATCAATACATAAAGCATATTAAGCTTAACAGTGAAATTTCATAAATATTAAAAATGCATAAGAACAGATCCACTCTCCAGCCCTGAGGCCCTGTCTGAGGAGTCTGAGTGTCATTATTGAATACGTAATCTTTAACCTGCACAGAGCCTAGGTTGGATGCAGAGGCTTTCTATTGCAGGTGAAGGGGAAAGCTCTGCGTGCATCACTTCAGGTAGCTGGCTCAGGATGCCACTACATCTCAAATTACTTATGAAGTTACAGAGTGAATTTCAGAGCAAATTACCAAATAGGGAAAAGGAAACAGGTTGCCCCAAGGTGGAATTCCACACTAAAGTAAATAAAAAT
>JAHLJT010007545.1:0-49128 GCA_031308135.1 Acheta domesticus
CAACAATGACGGCTCGCACGGACTCAGCGACAATGGAGAGCGCTATCCGCACAAAACTAATTTGGCCGTTAGTTGGTAAACACAAAATATTACCTTCATGATGTAATTTAGACAGGTCACTAGTAGCAGTAATAAAATCCTAATTCATTTATTTTGCTGTTCAACGCACACGCTTTGAGGTCGTCGCCATTGCGTCTAGGAACATCATCACATCTAGTAACAACCTGCGCGAAGCTAAGAAAATAAAGTACATATCAAGTTACATGAAGTATAAAAAACACCAGTAAAGCTTTTGTATGTCGCCATGTGAGGTTGGTACAGCACTGAGCCACACTGAGGGGCAAAGAATTGACACTGAGAAGAGTGTGGTAACTTGGTGAGCCATTGAAGAGGAACTGAAAATTATTCTGTGGCCCACCTGAGGGACAATGGCGTGGAAAAGGTTAAATTGTGGAATATGATGTTTATGAATTTGGAATATGATGTTACAGAATATTGGTTGTCTCATAATGAAATAAACACACTCCGAATTCTAGCTTTTACCATGCAGGATCGAATTGTATAGCAAGGAATCACATAAGGGCCCTGCTTATGTTCGTGTATTGACGTAAGAAATGATAATTGATCGCCTTCTCGTCAGAATCAATACATATGCACTTGAAAAAGATTTTGAAACACAGTAGTACATCTAACTACGCTCAAAATTATCTTACTTTGCATTACAGACCTCCAACAAAGCGGGGTTTATATTCTTCACTTTCTGGAAAATCTAGAAATAATTCTGAACAAATTTAGACATATCTGTTGATTAGTTTATGTACAATTTCAATATTGATTTTCTGAGCGAATTCAATGAAAAAGAGCAGTTTCTCATTGACTTCATTCTTTTAATTAGATATTACACTGATGTACCTACGCTTAATACACTTAAATCACAAAGCGTTCGATCAAATTATAAGTTAACAAATAACACAACTACATATGAAATAATAACGAATAATCTAGGATATAGAGACCCACGATGCACAAATTCTTACAATTACTAAGAACATAACACTGACACAATAAATAATACACGCATGTGCAGAGCATTCACTAAAGTTAATATAAAATAATTTACGGACTACTTGATGAAGGAATCATGGGACGAGGTTTATAACGCTGTTGACACAAATGAAATATATTTATTTTCCTCCAAGCTTTCAATTCATTTTAACGAGTGCTTTCCTCTTAAAAGAGAAAATTAAACATTTCAAGCAAAAGTAATCTTGGATCACACAAGGAATTAGAACATCGTGTAAAAAGAAACGTACGTTTTTACTTTATTCTAAACATCATAACGTATCACCCGGTTTTCATGTATACTTCCGAGAATACAAAAGATTTTAAGAAAAGTTAGTTCAGGCAAAAATATGAAAAATTGTCGGACTTTTGAACGCTAGTAACAAAACTAAAGCAATGTGGGATATCGTAGAAATACAACCACATCATCTCGATCCCTGTAGAGACTGCTGTTTTAAAGGATAATGAAAGAAATGAGTAATCCGAAAAAAATGTGCCAATCTCTTCAACAAACACTTTTCTAGAATTGCGTCTGATCATACGAAGGGACTGCAACCACAAATTCACATCTTTACGCTTCCCAAAAAATTTACGATTCGATGTTTGTTTCCGAAGCTTCTCCCAACCAAATCCTCAGAATAGACAGTAAACTAATAAATAAATATTCATCGGGTTTAGATGAATTTCCGGATTGTTTTTTAAAAACTTGTTCACTGCCTTATACACCCGTTAATCATATTTTCGATGCTTCTTTATGTACAGGATATTTCCAGATATTTTAAAACAGCAAAAATTAAGCCACTTTTTTAAAAAGGGAACAAAACGAAATATTCAAAATTACCGGCGAATTCCCTTTTTTTGTTTTTGTTACTTTTCTCAAGAATACTAGAGAGTCTTTTCTACTCACGAATGGAAACTTTTCTCAGGAAGAAACAAAGCGTGTTCAGACTCAACACGCGGTTTTAGAAAATCAAAATCTATGAAAACTGACGCCATTTTTTCTTTTCTCAAAGATGTTGCTTCATCAATAGACCAAAATGAAGCAACCATTGGAACATTCTTAGATCTTTCGAAAGCTTTTGACGTTATGACCATAATATATTGGTCTCAAAAATTACCTTCGAATGTAATTCGTGGTATTGTCCTAGATTTGATAACTTCGTACCTTAAACATCAGACCCAAGGAGTAGAAATACATACTGACACGAAAGTACATTACATACTTATGTTTCCAATTCTTTGCTAATTGAGCATGGTGTCCCTCACGGTTCCATCCTAGGTCATATATTCTTTCTGTTATATGTAAACGATATGCCGTCGTCTATTAAAAATTGTAGAAGGGTTGTTTGTCAATGACACGAATGATCTTTGCAAAAAAGAAGCAGTAAATAGTATGATTTCAGAAGTTTCAAATTGGTTTAATAATAACAAATTAATTGCTAACCGAAAGAAAACTTTTTCAATGCATTTTTGCATTTAAAATCGGTGATCGCATGTTCCATGAAAATGAACACATGCAATTAGCTGATGTTGAGGTAACAAAATTTCTAGGTCTCTCAAATCAATCAAACCTCAATGAATGTACATATAACAGAATTAAACCCAAAATAAGTTAATTATTTTACGCATTCAGAATTCTTTCAAATTGTGCCAGTCTTCATGCAACTCGTTGCGTTGATTTTGGAAATGTATATTACCGCCTGAGATATGGCATAATATTCTGGGGAAGCTCATCCTGTTGTATTCAGACCTTCAGATTGCAAAAGAAAATTATTCGAATAATGAAGAAAATGCCTTCCATGTGATCCCTGCAAACCTCCTTTCATTGAGCTGGGAATCTTTCCATTGCTTGTCTATTATTTACGAATCTGTAATATTTGTCAAAATTACTTACGTAACGGAGGGAACATATTTTCATGCTATATTGTATTTATAATTACAACACACGTCGTAGAAATCACATGCATCAAATGTCAGTATCAACAGCTCAATACAAGAAATCCACTTACAATACATGTACGTTACTTTACAACGCATTGCCAGATGACATAAAACAATTAATCTGGTACACAAATTCAAGTTAAAAGTAAAATCTTTTCTGCTGCATAACTGTTTCTATACAGTTAGAGACAATACTGATCATCAAAAAGAAAAATAATGATTATTTTAACAAAACAATGATATAATAATGAATTAATATACAATTATATGTTAATTTTAAAAAAGAAATTAATGCGCCTCTAACAAGTAATTTACTTCAGCTTCCGGGCAATGACCAGTGGCGTAGCGTGACTCACACGTTTGGGGATGCTCAACAATAACTCACAAAATGTCACTATCAACTACTTCGTCTAACAGGCGAACGCAACACAGGCAGATACACTGGGACTACTTCCCATCTCGATTGCTTACGACGGTGTAGGCGCTTCCACAAAATCCTCACAGCAGTCAGGGCTGCCGATGTCTTGAAAGCAAATTATACAATGGCTCAGCTTTAATTCTTATACGCGAATGGCAATAGACCATTTGTTAATTTATACATTGCAGACTTAAATAATATGTAATCTATTTAAGAGATAATACAATTTCTTGGATATTAATTAGAAATAGTAGTCAGGCACTATTTCTACAGTTTGTACCCATGACCAAGCGGGGACTCCGAGTGAGAGAGAGAAAGATAATTTACTGAACGCCTGAAGTGTGCTGCGCTCTCGTGCACAAACGAGCTTCTTCCGCAGTAGACGCTAGCGTAAAGCAGTCGGGTTTCTCTGGGCCAGGGGTGAAGAGGGGAGAGGGGGACCTCGCCATCTGCGCATGCGTCATTGTCGTCGCAATCTGGCGGCCGACGCTGAAGTATTTAGCTTCCCACCAATCAGAGGCAGCTTCAACAGCCCGCCGAATTTCAATCATAGGAATCCAATTTTAAATTAATACAAAACGTGTTTCGCTCAACAGACCACTTGTAAGATTATCAATACAGTATTTAAGGTTCTTATATACGGGGATGCTCAGCATCTCAGCGTCCCCTGACGCTACGCCCCTGCCAATGACCCCCATCTCGATTAGGTTTTCCAGTTTCCCTGATCCATTGAGCAATATGCTAAGATGCCCCTTGTTTTGCTTGTGGACGTAGATGTAGCTTCACTGTTCGCACGTTTTGTTGAGCACTTCTTTTGCTTGTGGTGGTAGGAGTGGAACTGATGTTCGTACTATTTTGTTAGCATGCAAAAAATCAAATCAGCAGTACATTTATCATTGAAATTGATTTTCTATAAATCGTGAACAAATTTTTTTTAATTTCTATTTTTCTAAAATATAATTTTTCGAAATTCTTTTTCTAGTTTTTCAAATGTTTGCTAATTTCTCGCTTTTTTATTTTATTCTGGGCCTCAAGCTACTGTGCGCAGATAATCTCTTCCCCCATACGTAATATACAGTTTCTACTGTTTTTTGACCAAATAAATAATCTGATATATTACGGTGTAAGAAACGTGTCTTTCAGACCTTTGGCCTCAAATTTTAGTTTTTAATGCTCTAGAAAGCTTTGTATAAGTTATTTAATGATATATGATTTAAAATTGCTGCCGAGTGATGCGAGTTGCATCTGACATGAATATTATTTTTGTTCTACAGCGCTATCTAGTGGAATTACAAGAAAATTAACAGCATGTAAACCTGAGTGAAAAAACGTACTTTCAGGGAGATCGGTCACCCGATGTCGGATCAACCTCTCTTATGTATACCAACATCCATATACAGCAAAAGCAGTCGACTTGTGTAAATTGGGTGCTTTTGTATTTCTCGCTTATTTTTCATTCTGAACAAATATATTCATTTTTTTTTGTAAATAAACAACTTATATGTTTCTGGAGTGTTTCTATGCTTGTATAATGCAAATTTTTGCCTAGAAATCTATTTTTCAACCAACTTTTGAGTGCTTATTGCGGCTCAACCATTTCGGAATATCCACGTAGTTTATTAGACAAAATATGCTTAGAATAAGAGCTTATTTTCAAAGTTTCGACGTTTCCTCCCGGTCACTCTGTATTTATAAATTATAATCTAAATAATTTCTTTAATTAATTGTGATCTTAAAGGAATATTTTTACCGCTTATTTTTCTTTAGGTCAAGTTTGTTTCTGAAATGTGCCGATGGACCCCTGAAAAGCGGGTGTTCCAAGGCAGCGAAAGTTACGGGGATCGCGGGACACGATCCTCGTTCACTTGATTGGAAATCTTGGAGTGCGGAGCTCCGCTAAGTTTATTTTTTGTTTACACTTTTGAGTCAACTGGCAGTAGAGGAAGAATTAGCCACGTACATCCTTTATTGGAAGTTTTTCGCGGAGTAGAGTTCTCCGCCATACTTTACTTTTCTTTAAGCTTCTTTTATTACATTTGTTGCGTCATTTGTCATTTGACGCAACCCAGCGGCCAGAATTGGGAAGAATTAGGATCGAGGTAGGGTTTTAGGACACTTCACAGGGGTTGGACTAGCCCCGGTGAAGCAGTCAACTGGTTTTGTTGGAATAAATTTCATGTGAGATCGACAGGAATCGAACCCGGACCTCCTTGGTGAAAGGCAAGAGAATTCGCTCTGATGATTTCACTTGGTGGCTCATCCACCTTCATCTTAATGATAATTTCATCCTCCTTCATCTTAATGATGAAGTTCTTGTGACTATACCTCAGATTTTAGGACAAATGTTTATTTTGTTCCTTAGGACGATGAGGAAAATAATTGCAAATGTTACAAATCATGAAAAATAGATCTACTGAAAGCATCTAACAGTGCCTCAAGAGCGGTTGATACATATTTTAAATTTTATTGCCTAAACAAGTAGTTTTAACAAATTATAATATTTTCATTAGCACCCTTTTTACTTTCCCGTATACATATGTATATACGGAGTAATACAAACAATATAGGGAAAGTTGTGTAATGCTACGGAAAACCATTTCTAGATTTCAAGGGAAATACATATTGTCCGTCCGTCAGTGAACTCTACAAGCAACTAAATCATGCGTTGGATTTTTCTAATTGAAGACACCCTTGTCTATCTGCCCTCCAGTCGTAGCTTTGAGATTTAGAAACATAATATTTAATATTTGTATTATATACATAATATGTAAAATTTGTATTATGTAGTATTTTACATGAACCCACGGTATTTTCAAAATTTCCTGAAAATCAGCTCTAAATTTTTCTTTATATTTCTTGTAATAATAGAGTAAAATTCACATATAAAGGTAGCATAGGTCTCATCTTCACGGTTAACACTGAAATTTTTCTTTGGAAATTGCAAAATTTTGAATTTTTTGGCGTCTTCCCTACAGCTAAAAATTAACAGATTTTTCCTTCAATAAAATTTGTTCTCCATAGTAAGTTCTTTCATTAAGGTCATGTACGTTTTTTCAAATTTTGTTTTCGTGCAATATATGGCCCAAGTCTTAAGACCCTAGAAAGAAAAAAAACGATCATTTCGAGTTTTCCCTTGTGTGTGTTTGTGTGTGTGTGTGTGTGTGTGTGTGTGTGTGTGTGTGTGTGGTTCGATTCCTATGTATATCATTAATATGTTGTTGTGTCAAGTATCATTAAGTCGTTCTTGGTTCTTGTAAACATTATTTATTTTTGATGGAATGATAATTTTTTGTCGTTTGTGTAACAAACAGTTAAGAACAAAACGGCCCCAATTTCTGCCCTCTGCAGTAGCCAAGCTGGAACGCAAAGGAAAACGTTTGGTTGATCAGTCTCAATGGTAGAAGACGCCAAAGTAAAAATTATTGCTGCTGAAAGAGCCATAGAGGGACCAACGAAAGTGCAGAAGGGAGAACGTAGGAGGGTCATTCGCAGCAAAAAAAGTAGGTGTTTATGACATGAGTACTACAAACTTGAAAATATTTTGGGATATTCTTGTCCATGGTGTCTACATAATCAAGGTACAAAATAAAATTTTTAATTGATAGTTCGGCAACGGTGCACTCTTAAAATCTAAGGCTTCTTGTAAACACCCTTATAGTCTTCAATTTGTTTCCCTCATATAAACGTTTCTACAAAAATTCTAAAAATTTGCGAGTACATATAACATATGTAGTTAAATTACTCAATAAATATCACTTTTATATCGTTCTATTCTGGGCATACAACAACAATAAACTTTTAAAACGCAATTACTCGAAATTCAACCTACAATTATGAAAATTTGCAATAATATTGCATTTAGGATGTTCTAGAAGCTATTAAATTTCCCTCCGTCTTAAAAGGAAGAAAAATTAACATTAAAAAATGCACTTGAGCGGAAAGGGGCAGTATGCAAACCGCCACAAAAATCCATTGTTGCAGGGCCTCTGCTAGCGTGGCAGTTGATAAACTACTCAGTCATAGGTGCCTTTTGAAGGAAAACTTCCTACTACACTTTAGTTGAATTTGATACAGGTTTTACAGAAAGATTTTCCCCCTTGAAATATGTTTTTTAAGACGGATATTTAAATGAGTTTATGTTCAACTTCTCGAAACTATGAGTAGTTAACTCTCGAAACATTTGCGGTTATTGTTACTTTTTTCGAAAATGCCAAAAGTTAACACTTGAAAACTACAAAATTCACGATAGTGATTATTGCTTCAAGCAAAAGCTTTTGTAAAAAAACTGATCTGGATAGACTTTGTTTAAAGCAAATTTTCAGCTAGTTTGCACAGAAAACGGTTGAGTTTTTGAGAAAATTTATGACATTATTTAAACACATGTATTCATAAATACGATATTGTTGACGAATTGACGCGAATGTAAATATTAACGAAGTGAGACAAGTAAAAAAAATATATTTTTGTAATTTATGAAAAAACAAAAGAATCAATGTCATGTATCGAGTTCGTTTAGCGATTTTTGAGATTTTGAGCATTTTTAAAATTGCACATATTGCACGCAATATTCCGTGAAAACTAAAATTTTGAAAAAATGTACATGACCATAATGAAAGACTCACTATAGAGAACAAATTTGATTTGAAGGAAAATCTCTATATTTAATTTTGTAATTGTAGGAAGACGCAAAAAATCAGTATTTTGCAGTTTTCAAAAATTCAGAGGTAACCATGAAAATAGAAACTATACCACGTTTATAAGTGTATTTTATTTATTCTTACAATAAATTTAAAAAGAATTGGAGCCTGTTTTTGAGAAACTTTTGAGTGTCCGGTGGGCTTCATTAAAAGGAAGAAAAATTAACATTAAAAAATGCACTTGAGCCGAAAGGGGCAGTATGCAAACCGCAAACCTTAAGTACTTCCAATAATAAATGAATGTTTTTCAAAATCTCAGAGTTGCGATTCAGACCCGATAGACAGGGGTTTATTCGGTTGTAAAAAAATATACGCACAGTTTGGGCGCTAGTGATGTTCACATACACTAGACAGACGGACAGACAGATAAACAGGCGGACATGTGTAGATGTCTTGTGTAGAAATACGATTAGGCCCCTTCCCCGAGCTTTCGCTCTTACCGGGCATTGTGCCGTGTTCTTGATGTGAACAGTAATTACTTTGTGGTAGGATTTTCCACACCAACAAAAAACTAGGTCGAATGTAGCCTCTGTCTGGCAGAGAATTTTGTCGGTCGTCTGCTCTGGTAGGTAATTTTCTGTAGTTTCTCCTCTCAACAAGAAGCAAATGCGGACGCAATACCACAACGAAAGGGCTATTGATCACGGGCGATCATTTTTTCTTTTCTTTCCTATCCTCATTCCTTATTTACACATACGCTTAGAAGCACTACACTACCACACATGCCTGAAGAGTTCGACGCCAAATCTCTCCTTCAGACGGGACACATCACATCCCATGCCTTACACTTACGAGGCTAATTATAGCAGTTGAAGAGCCCGGAACACCAAATAGTATCTATCACCGGGAACACCAAATATCAAATATCAATTTACCAACCAGCTGCAGGCCGTGCAACTTCACAACATTCCTAATCTCTTTTTGGAGAGATGTCCCATGCTCTCGACTCAACTGGTTGAGCACTTGCGGCGGGCTACGTGGCTTCGTGTCATTCTCATTCTTTCGTTGTGAGATGTGACTCGCCCCCTCATTGACCTGGTAGAACACTAGGTCTGCAGCTAGTGCTCTACTCTGCAACTAGTGCTCTGCGCCTTCATTTCTATTGTTATCCGTTGGTTGAGATGTGTGTCAAGCCTTTGACTCGACTCTCCTGGTACAGCACGAGATGCAAGCTCTGCTTTTTCTTTTGCCATCCTTTGGTTTAGAAGGGTGTAACGCCTTTTGCCTCACCTGGTAGAGCGCCACGACAACGATGCCGGAGGCGAGCAGCGCGCGGCCAGCTGCAGGCGCTGCGGCGTGGCGCGCACCCTGTCCTGCGGGGCGCCCCCGCACGAGAGAAGGCGCGCAGCGCGGCCGCCACGCTCGCCGCCCACGACTCGCCCGCCACCACGCGCCACGCCAGCGCCCACGCCGCCACCGCCGCCGCCAGGATTGGCCACAGCGCCCCGGGGAACGCGCGCAGCGGCAGCAGCCTGGTCGGCGGCAGCGGCCACGCGCGCGGCACTTCCACGGCCACCCAATGGAAATCGGCGGCGTGGACAATGGGGTCCCGAAAACAAATCGGGATGCCACAATGCGGACCGCGATATGAACTCCAACTCATTCACCAACATCATCAGCATATTTGGAAATGACAGGTGGAGCTCATTTCCTTTCCAAACCTACACATCAAAGTAAATCATTGGATGGAATCCTGTGGATCAGTTGGCTGTCGTAATTCCAGTAGTGCTGAAATTTGTAACACTCATGAATATCACGTAAATCAATATACTCAAGAACCAATATTCTCAAGGCCTCAAGAAATTTTACGCAGATAATCTCTTCCCCCATACGTCATATACAGTTTTTACTGTTTTTTTACCAAATAAATAAAAAATAAAACCGCTGCAATACATTTCTTCTACTCCCAATTCCCTGAAAGGTCATATTGAAATTGAATCTGGAAAATACTTCAAAAATACGTATCGAGTCCCTCACCCGGAAACGTTTCTCGAGCAACGGAACAGAAGTACATGTACAATGATAAAGATCACGTGACTAGTAACGATTGTCACAGTGGAAATGTGTAATTTCTCGAGTATCACGGCTTTAATACACACAAGTCTTGATGATAGAGCACATGTTTTATGCTACGTACATAGAAGCATTTCAGCCTATTGTTTTACCCTTTATTTTACCAAGAGCAACTTGTAGGTTTCTCTAACAATGGTTTTTGCCTTTCCCGAGATTCTCTAACATTTGCGCTCCTTATAACAATTTGCTCAACCCACCACCGTCGCCACATTATGCAGAAGCATCGATGTGGTCAAATTTCAATGTAAAGCAGAACATACAGACTTACTCCAAGGGCTGAAGAAAAAGTGTGCAAATTGCACTTCTCTCCCATAGTGCGTCAGAGTTTTTAACTCTTTTGACGGTAATAAGTAAACAATGTAATAAAGAACTTAAATATGTGAAAACTAGAACCATTAATAAATTTTTCCATGAACCACCTCTATGCAATTACAAATTCTAAAGCACAATATGTCTGCTTTACTTGCAGAATAAAAATATCGAAAAAGAAACATAGGTAGGAATACTTACCTGGGATGTGGAATTTGGATCCAATGTACTGATGCCTGGATGTTCTAGCCAATGCACGTGGAAGCGCTTGGCCATTTCGTAATGGATCTCGGCGGAGACGGAACGGACAGTGAAGATGTGGTCGAATTTCGATACATTCATTTCGATGAAGCTCGTATCCTTAAGCGTGGACGTCAGCATTAAGGTCTTGCCGGGACTTCTATTCGCCTGAAGACTTCTAATATCTTACATGCCACACCGCTGCACGAACGCCAAAAGTCTTCGGGCATCTGGACAAAAAGATTCGGAGGTTAATGAAAATGATACTCTGAACAGAAAATAACAGATTATATGTTACGACAAAGGGGTTATATGAGTTTTATCTTCTTCTGCTGGTTTCTTGGAGACGATACTGGCAACGATCGTTACTTTACAACGCATTGCCAGATGACGTTAAAGAATTAAAATCGGTATACAAATTTAAATCAAAAGGAATTTTTTTCTGCTGCATAACTGTTTCTATACAATTAGAGTCGATACTGATCATAAAAAGAAATTGTTTATTTTAACAAAACAGATATAATGAATTAGTATACATTTATATTGTATAATTTTAAAAATGGTATTAATATGCCTGTAAACAATTAATGTACTTAAGCTTCCGGGTCAATGACCCCATCTAGATCAGGTTTGTGTCCAGTTTTCCTGATTCATTGAGTAAATGCTGAGATGATCCCTTCTTTTTCTTCTAGACGTAAATGTAGCTTAACGTGGGCACGTTTTGTTGAGCACTCCTTTTGCTTATAATTAGCAGTTCTAAAAAGTGCGTAAAATCTAATCAGCAGTTCGTTGACCATTGCAATTATGTTTTCTATAACTCGGGAACGAAAATGTCTAGTTTTTCAAAAGTTGCTAATTTCGCGCTTTTTTCATTCTGAACCTCAAGAAAATGTCTGCAGATAATCTCCTCCCCCATTCGTCACATGCGGTTTTTACTGAGTTTTGACCAAATAAATCAAATCAAATGAGATCACCATTTCATCCACGTATTTCATTTGCTCCTTTCACAGAACAAGGGAACGTGTGACAGAAGGAAGGTCTTTCACCCGATGCCTCATAGTTGCGGAGTTATTTCGGGTGTCCCACCAACTATGGGCCACACCAATGACTTCTAAACGGTTCACGATATCGAAATGTAGTTTTGGGATAAGTAATATAAATGGGATAAGTAATATACTGTAGAGACATTGTTCGGGATGTTTTTGTTTTCGAGAAATTTATTCATGTTAGCCTTTTTTAAATGGAACTCTATATTTTTCTCACTAGCAATGAATAGATCGTAAAATGAGGAATTCAGTGATGTATCATTTGATAATATTTTGGTAGTAGCTTGAATGCAAAATTGCACTTTCTAATAATTTATTTTAAACAAAACCGACAAAATTTCTTGAAGTAGTCCTTGCAACTGTCGCCTTTGGGGAAGGTGGCCTCTGCCGAGGGTCTTCCATGGAGATCGGAAAAGGGAGATTGAAAGGGGCGTGCAGTGAGGGGACAGACGTATTCCACGCAACAATCCATGATCCTGACTAGGACATAGGAACAATTATCAATATTAACGATCAGAAAGAAAGATCTTTCTATTGAATCGTCAGAATTCAAAGTTCGTTCCACTGATTTAAATTATAAAATATACATCATTGAAATGAAAATACTATCAAAGGCTATTTTCAAACCTAACAATAATCGAGCTCTAAGTATAATGACTATAGAATGTATTTATTTATTTACGTCAAAACAGTTAAAAACTGTGTGTGACGAGCTATGGGGAGAACTGAACAAAAGAAGAACAAAACAATATTTTAAAATATTGTAGTAGTAGGAAAGGTAAGGGGTGGTTACAAGGAAAGAGAATAAGTGGTTGAATAGTCACTAAAATATCTCCAGATAATTCATTAGAATTTATATACTAATGAATATACTAAAATATTATTATTCACTGTTACTCAAATTCTCATGTTAATTTACAAATAAAAATAAGTTTTAGATACAAAACAGAATACAAATATGTACAGTCGATCTCACAAAAAATGGGCGATGTCCTTAGCCGAACGTTTCCTCAGTTTGCGTACCCCTGCCCGCCCCACGGGATGGAGCTGACAAATCTGCTTTAGCTTTATTTCAGAGAGGGCGAGACTATTCATCGTGAACATTATAAAATGGCGGCAATCGCGAGTTATATTATGGTAAATATTTGAAAGTAAATATTGGAGCAATCGGACAGTCTTACAGTAGTCGTAGTATATACATTTAATGAAATAAACAAAGGCATGCAATTTCCCAGTAAAAAACATTTTAAAACAATTTTAATACTTTTTTGTGAAAAATTACTCTCGACAACGAGTAATAGGCTTCATATCTACATTTCATCGTTTATTATATTAATATTTAATATGCAATGCAAATAATTTGCCACAGTAACTTGCCTAATCTAGTTATTTTATTAGAAAATATAAATAACTTAAAAAAACGTTTAGAGTCAGTCACAATACGTCTCCGAGATAGCAGCTTTCAGTTGTGAATTACTTATTCATTCGTTTTTCAGATGACCAAATGCAAAAATATTATATTGTTCTGGAACATGAATATATTTTTATCAAAGATAATTTGATGTCTAAAATACAAAAACAAATAAGAGTATTTAAAGTTCATTTAGTCACAATGTAATTTTCCAACTGCAGACGTTATTGGCAAGTGCTGCTCTAAGCAAATGAATGATGTTTGATCTTTTATTTTGGGAATCGCAATTATTTCTCGTCAGTATAACGTAAGAGTGATTGCATTTTACGTGGTGTTCTTTAGCGAGAATATTAAATATCATACTGATACCTCGTCTTTGAGTAATTTTACGTGAGAATAAGGAAAGAGATATGATGCTTATAAAATATTTTTAAATCTGAATGTTTGCAAAACAAGAAACTCCAACTTTGTCCATTGCGTAATCACTTGACCTATACACACATCTATATAATGTATTATTTACACGTTCTTTTATTTCCAGTCCAAAGCAATGAAATTAAAGTAAAACAATTTGTCTTTTCACGTTACGATATTTTTATTTTTGGACGACGAGCAATACACACAATGTTTTTCGGATGTCATAAGAATGAAATCGTGTTACACCACTTCTTCTAGATAAGCAAACCTACTCAAACACTGTTTTCTAGGGAAAACAAGTGTTTACAATCCATTAAGTGTCACTAAAGAACCACGTAAGACATAAAACGTTTCAAAATTGTAATTGTCAATATTGTTTCTAAATTTTGGAAAACTTCGGAAATGTATATCACTATAATCTATGGAAAACAAATAGGTATCCTCTGTAAAATATCGTTGCAAAATTGAATTTTGCTTTTTTATATTTTTACATTTTATACAAAATTGCCAATTCCGTTATTGGATGTATGTCCTCTAACGCATTTTCAGTGATATTGCATTGAATATTTATAATTTTTTATTTTTGAATTTTTAGTGAATATTGTAAACAATATAAACATTACATTTCTACTATTTTGAGTTGGTGAAAATTTCAATCAAGTTAAATGTATTTATAAAGTAATTTAAGTAAATTTTATAAAATAAATTAAAGTTGATACTTTAATTATAATGAAAAGATGTCTTATTGTTGAATCGGGATGCCAGTATAAACAATGCAACGCTCTAAAATGAACTCACTATTGATTGATAGATTATGTTCGTATGTAGTGTATTTCACGCAGAGACAATTTTGTAAAGAAAGTCTAAACAACACAATAGCCTCAAATTCATTATTCAGTTATGTTTGGTCGCACTCTTTGGTGACATTTAATACGCAAGTAGGCGTTGAAGGCCTGGAAGAAAGAAAAATGTGTGGTACCGCTGTTGCTTTGCGATCAAATCTTTCCGGTTACCATTGCGTTTCTCATAAGTCTGCGGGTTCCGGAAGTGATACTAAATATTTCAACATATAAATAATTGTCAATATTTCAACATATAAAAAGTCGATAAAATAGTCGTCCTCTGACTAGAGAATTATGTGATCCCGGCTAATGCGAAAGACAGATTATTTACAAATATTATTGGTGGGTCTAGAATATGTTTTAATCGTGGAATTGAGACTATCCCTTGGTGCAACTTACAATCTTTACAAATCTAAAGGGTATCCCCGGTAATAATGGTAAAAAGTTCCCCTAAACCAAATAGCACTATAATTCTAACACAAAAATATTTTTTTGAAAGGTTTCTTAGTTCCACCCACACCCCTCTACAGCCAAAATGTGTTTTTGAATTTTAATTTTTTCGTCAGTTTAACACTATTTATTTGACAGAAAAATATGATAAATAAGAAAATTATTTATATAATCACAAAACATTTTTTTGATATTTTATGCTCCTCGGATCCCGCGTAACCTAAAGGTTACATAGCTTATTTTTCGTTTATATTTTGCTTCAAACAATGAGGACAATTCTGTGTATTTCCTTATCATTGTTATCTCCCAAATAAAAGTATTCATCGATTTTGTATTGTTGTCACTATAGCATCACAACACTTCGAATGCATTTGACATATGAAGAACAATGCGCAGAAGTGAAATTAAATGAAAAAAATATGTAGATAATATAATTTATCTGTTAATTTTCAAGTTATTCTTATTTTAGGGAAGTATTTTAATTGTTGTATATAGTTTATATTTTCAGTTTTCATTATTTGGCCGAATGGAGTAATTGTTTGTAATGATGTAACCTGTGGGTTACAATGTATCTCAATTTTTCGATATTTTTAATAGGCAAGTCAATTATATTTCTTTACGAGTTCAATAAGAATTTACGAGTTAATTCTTTGTGTGTTTTACGAAATAATATTTTGGTAGTACGTTCCACTTCAGATTGGTTGTTGACATCAAAACATGAGACCGGATGTACCTTAGAGGTTACACCGTTTTTTGGAGTTCAAAAATTATTTTATGGACAAATGGATTACAGGGCAATAATAGATATGCCCTTGCCTTGCGGAAAACCTAAAACTCGAATTTAAAATATTTAGTACCAGCCCTTGGGTCCGAGGAGGTTAAAGACCAAATTCAAATACAAAATTTTTTTTAAAGGAAAAAATTATTTTTACTGTGTCTTAGAACCCTGGACCAGGCTCCACATAATCTGAAGAGTTTCCCTTGAAACGCAAATTGTTGTGATTTTTTCAGATTTTTTCAATTGCTGGGCTGCAATTAAAAATAATAAAAACCTGTTCCCCCCATTAAATCACCTTAATTATAAATATACTTTGAAAATAACTGAAACAGTTCTGTGTATTTTTTTTGTGTGTGTGTTTATTACAGATTTGTATACATTGTGGTAGCACAAAGTAATATTCTGACATTTGATTTTGACAATTAATTGATTGAAAAGTAACAACTTATCGAATAATTGGAAATAATTTTATAGAGACAAAACAATTCAATTTTGAAAGAATTAAAGGTAAGCAAGAGTCTGAAAAGAAATTTAAAACAAACTTTTTAGCTATGTCAATAAAATGAAATAAAACTAGAACCAGTGGTGCTACAGAATGGCACAGACTTTCCGTATTAGTTTTCTATTTCCTTGGGTCTCGGCTAGCTATTCGGGATTGCCACCTACTCTTGCCCGCTGCCATCTACCACCGCCCAAAGTATATTTTTTGGCCAGCTGCTATCTATCGCCGACCAAATTACATTTTTTTAAATTTTCTTAATTTTTATTGGTTTCCTAATGGTAGAACGGAAACATTTATTTTAGAATATTAAGGAAGAGTAAAACCTCGTCCTAAATGGCAATTTTCTTTCAAAAATTTGGAGCCGTTTTTAAGAAAAAAACGTTTCAGCGCTACTAAAAATGTGAAATTTGAAGCTCTTTTTCACAGAAAAGTTTTCAGTTTTCGAAACACTTCATTTAAAATCATTTGAAACACATTAACTCACAATTACAAATTGCTGGATATCCGCAGATTAAGGGTGTGAGAGATTTTTTCAAAGAAATTACATTCGTGTAATTTTTGCAATTTCCCGAATTGAACTTTACGACGTATTAAAGAGTGCAATTATCACTGTCCGTTCGAAAGTTTGAAAAAAAATTGGAGCCATTTTTTGAAAAAATGGCGTTTGAGTTTTTCTAAAAATGCGACGTTTGAGCTAGTTTTCACAGAAAACGTTTGTTTTCCAGAAACTTCATACGACATTATTTAAAGCAGAGGTACTCACAAATATAATAATGTAAACAGATTGCGGTTAATGTAATGTATCGACGTGAGAGACTAGTCAAAAATATTACAATTTTGTAATTGTGAAAAAACAAAAGAATAGAGCAAAATGGGGATTGTCAACACATAGGGTACATTAAGCACTATCCCTACCAAAAGTTGAAAAATTTGGAGGCCGATTTTTGAGAAAATTTGGTTTTTGTAATTTTTAAAATAGCAAATATTTCGAGCAGTTACCAGAAAACTACTAAATTTTCAAAAAAAATGTACATAACCTTAATTAAATAACTCACTTTGAAAAACAAATTTTATTTGAAGGAAGAATCTCTATCTTCAATCTTGTTGTAGGAAGACGCCGAACAAAATTCAAACCTTTGCAATTTTCGAAAATTCAGATTTAACCGTTAAAATTGGACCTATGCCACCTTAATAAGTGTATTTTACACCATTATTACAAGAAATTTAAAGAAAAAATTTAGAGCCGTTTTCGAGAAAATTTTGAAATGTCCGTGGAGCTTCATGTAAAGTACCCCCAAATTTTGAAGAATATTTTTGAAAATCGCGGCGCCTCGAGTCGAACCAGAGCGACAGGGGAATATTAATTTTGGAAGAAATCGTACTAATGGTTTAGGGTCTATGGTTGTTCGCAGACTGACAGACGGACAGACGGACGGACGTTTCGAAAAGAACAATTTTTTCGGTACAGAGGACCCAAAACCGCGTATTTCCGTTGAAATCTCGAAACCGATTTTCGGCAGTATTACATAACTTTCCCTATACTACGTATATTTCTCCGTATACGGGAAAGTAACAAACTAAAACAATTTTCATCAGTTCTTTTTATATTGTAACTTATTACACAATGTTGAAAACTAAAGTTATTAATTTGGGATCTCTAATAATGTAAATATGGGCCTGCAGTATATTTTCAAACAAGCAAAGAAAATACTGTAATATAAAAGTAAGCAAAGACAATACCAGAAAAACGAAAACCTGTGTTTCAGATGCTGAAAAGCCCAAAAATGAAAAAAGGCAGGGAAAGGGCAACAAAAATACAAAATTGGAAGAGATAGGTACTAATATATTTCATTGCACTTGTATCGAAATTCAGCAGAGCATTTGTATTTACACCATACTATAAGATTAGTCAAAATTAATGATTTTATAACATTCTTGAGCAATAGAATTATGGTTAATATTATAGTTTAGTATAAACCTAGAAACCTTAAAAACGAATGTTCTAATTGCCTTTAATTTTCAGAACTGGCTTACGAAAGGTATCTAACATGTCAATCTTTGAATTAAGAGTCTTCCTTCTCTTCTATTACTTTCTTGTACGTACATCTGGGAGATATCAATGTCGGAAGTAGAGGTTATTGACTTGCCACCTAGGATGCGAGTGATATCGCGAATCTGAACCCAGCGCTCGCGCATGACCCACCAGTCACCTACGATCTATCGCTATTTTTGTTTGTGTAAAGAAGAAAGAAAACGCCAGTTTTTGGTCTCTAAAGATACAGAATATAAAATTCAAACACAAAAAAATCTTCGATGTATAACTAGACAAAATATAGAGATTTGATACCGATTGACTAGGATAAGCAAAATCAAAATGACTTAAATACAAAGTTTTAAACAAGACTAAAAAAGATAGAAATAAATATAAAAAAGCTTAGAAAATTAAATAAGCCTTAAAATACATTTACAATAATGTGTGAAAGTAAACAAATTAAATATTAGTCAGAATTGTTAATTTTTTTTAATAAATCTTGCATTTATACCAAAAGCTTTTACAAGTGTTCATTGGAATAAAACAGGCAATTTCCTAAACATCCGTGGTCTAGTCGTTACTTAGAACGAAATTTATCTCGAAAACGAAAACTTGTGAATACTATTTCTTTGAATTCACAACTAGAACGGCAGTAGATCCACTTCAGGTTCTCCAGAGCGTCGGAAGTGAATTTTGAAGTTATTTTCATTTTTAATGTTTTAAATTATTTACATTTCGTTTATGTATTGAATTTTGAAAAACGGAAATTATCAGTCGTTTTATTCGTTAAAAATCAGTCGTTTCATGGTCGAGGTCGTTAAAAACCATTCAATTCGTTTTCCTGGAACTTGGCATACGATATTTACTCCGACGTGGCGGTCGATCGATGCGAGGCGCAGTTGGCGTGAACGGGGTCCGCCGGTTACCGACAACCGACCGAATCTCGGTCGATTACCGGCGACCGGGAGGCCACAACCGGCTGCGAAGGACAGTCGAGCGCGTGGTCTCAAGAGAAGAGGCGAGTGGGCTGGTCGGTAAAAATCGCGGAGAATGCAGACATCTACTCTTTTGCTGACCGCTACTTCGTGCAGACTTCTACTGTCTTTATGTTCACGCCACGATGCAGTCGCTCCATTTGCATATAAATAAGTAAATCGACGGCATTGCCTCAGTATGTTATTCTGAAGTTTCTGTATTTTATGCACATGAACTGTCCTGGCACAGCCCCAAAGCTGTTTGTCATTCGTCCATATTGGTTTTAGCACTTGTTGGTTTATTAGTAATTTATTATAAACGGACAACTGAGATTCTTTTCCCAATACCAACACATTTATTGATTTTCAAATTGAGTTCCTCTTTTTTTATTTTGATGTGCTCCTTCCAGCGCAGCTTAAAATCCAAAGTCATACCCAAATATTTCGCTGTATTTGCAACTGGAACGACTTTGCCATTGACACTTATCGGCAGTGCCTCATTTTGACGATCAGTAAAATTTACGTGATGTGACCTAGTCTCATTGAGTTTTATGCGCCATTTTGAGCCCATTTTGCGACTTTGTTACAATCTGTAATTTATTTGTTGCCTCTTCCATATTTCTTTCAGTGGATAACAAAGCGGTGTTATCTGCAGACGTTGCTATTGTTGTTCCTCTATAACTGGGTATATCACTTGTATATAGCAAGTAGAGGATGGGTACGGTTCTATGACGGACGCCTGCTTTAATTTCACGGAATATGGCACAGAGCGTTCAGGGCAAAGTGTGCAGGATAGAGCGTTCAGGGCAGTTTTAATGATAGCTTCTTTAACAAATGAGTGTCGCCGAAGATCGCATTGCTCTCCGAAAAATATTCTTCTGCTGCTCAGCTGAGTAGCAGTATCAGGTGACTGGATTTTGTGATTGAATGTATTTTCACGATGTGAAGGTAAGAAACTGTTTCCACGAGAGATTGATTGTATTCCGTTATCATTGGTGACGAAAAATTATACGAATTGCGACAAATAATTTCGAAATGCTGTTGATAATATGTGTGACTGAGTGAATTAAGCCATCAGACAGCAGAAAGACGACAAATACTGCTGAACCTCTACGTAGGCGTTTTGAAAACTATCGGAATTCTGGTGGTACATTTTGATCTTACATGTTCACAACTTTCGAATTAACTTATGTGCTGTATTATGTTCTGCAAATAAAATAATTGATGTTTATAATTTCTATTGATTGATAATTATGATTAATCATCAATTGAATGTGTGAAAACCAGAACAGTGTAACTGACATTTTATAAATTCTGAGAAACTTGTTTAATTCAACATTGTAAAATAGTGTTACTTTCATTCATTATTACAATCTCGGCATTTAAATGTTTGTTAAATCAAGAATTAACAGTGATACTAAAATATAACATACTATTAACATGGTTTATCTCAGAATTTATAAAATCTCACTTATACTGTTTTGTTTTTCACCCATTCAATTATTGATCATTGACATACAGATTTGTTATTTATGGTAACACTACTTAAATGCTATAATTCATTTGTTCAACAATTCATGACAGGTGAAGCAATGCTTAATTGAAATGTTAGCCATGTATAGTAATGGGTTTTTTAGAAACCACCATTAACTGCTTTTTAATATTTATTAAATTTTGGGTTCTTCTGTTTATTAACTTTGGAAAATATTCATACTATGTTAAAAGGTTTCGTGGGGGAAAAGATTGAAGTTAGTAAACATTCTCTGAATAGTGATTGGCAAAATACAGTAATCAAAAGATGAATAAATTCCAAGTGAATTTCTTAAATATAAAAACAAACAGTCAGTTCGTAGAATTTAGATATTAGGTTCATCATGGGTTAAAAAGTGCTGTGAATTATATGGATGTACTTGTTGTTAAAAGGATATTATAGGAATGTAAATAATAAATTCTAATTTATAAAAGATCCTTAATGTTTTTCCACTTTCAAAAGAAATTAATATGTTTGTGATTAAACAGGCCCACACACTAAAAGTTTCTTCCTCACTTCTTCCTCAACTATTTTGTGTATAATAAGTCTGTTTATGAAATTGAATTGAATTGAATTTCACTATGAACATTTTAGACTTAAGAAATGAAAATTTAAAGGTTTCATACCTTCAATATCTTTATTGTATACAAAAAATAAATGTCATTTTGAACATGGTGATAAGGTATCACAAAATCAAATATGTATAAATGAAAAAATAATTCCCTTTATTTGTGTTGTGATTTCTTTGAAGGTCACTGTTGCATGAACACCTTTCAAGTTTAATAAATTTATGCACTTTGATTATTGTAAGTCAAACTTTATAAAATTGAAATTACTTTCTAAGTACTTTTAGAACACATCCTAAAAGTCCATGACCTAGAATTAACTAGCTCAAAAACCAATCTGCCAAGTTTGCCAGGATGAGAAGTACAAAGTTTTATTTGAAATGAAAGTTAGACATTGGAATTTTAAAAATGAACAATATTTGTATTGTAACACCTTATATAACAACATTTTACTGGTTATCAAATGTGACCTAACGGCATAATTTGATAAATTTTAATCTCATATTGTGTAATGATGTTGTATGATAGTTACTTCATAAGTAAGTATTAAACTTCTCAAAAGATACAACTTTTCTTTTAATTAAATCTCCATTTTTAATTCTTTTTTATTCAAAAGAAGAATATTTTTCTAATTACCAGAATCAATTTTGATTTAAATTGTGTGTTATCAGAATATATTTTTAACACACATTCATACTCATGTAAAATTAACTTCACATAACTGAAAATTTTCTTTCTTTTCATAAAAAGGATTAGAATTTCTTCTAATGACTCTTTTACAAAGGTAGTAAACTTCGGCAGATTTAATGAAGTGACTTATATCTTCTGAGAAGTATACGTCTAAATACTGTGTAATTAGTGGGAACACACATGATAAATAATGAAAATATCCATACATACATGACAAATGATTCAGTAATTCTAAGAAAAGTCTAAATTCAAATACCGCGTGCGGGTATATATATATATTCACGATTTCACGTGGAGATATAACCACTCACTTGCCCTAGTTGGAATAATATAAATTTAAAACTTGCAACTCTGCACCCAAGAAGTATAACAGATGTCAATTTTTTATGGGCAGCCATATTCCTACTAATTAGAAACATCAGGGGATCCTGAAATGGGATCATCGAAGGGAACTTTGTCTTCATAAGAGTCATCCTGAAAATTTATTATGACTGCAATCTGAGAAGTCTCCTTCATATTTCTACTCAGCACTCTTCTCCTTATTCTTCGCCGTATGTGCCAAATAATTATCCCAAATACCCCAAGTGTTCAGAATAAATGAGAACCGTAACTGATTTTACTATAAGATCATGGTACGCTAATGAATTTAATACAGGTTGTACTCCACTCTTGATAGTGATGTAAATAATGTTGAAACAACTATTTTTGTGACTGAATTGTATAGTAGCAATACCTGTTTTGCTATCAGTTATTTTAAAAAAAGAAATGAATTTCATAAACATATCTGTGCTGTCATAGTTGCTTAATAGTCATGTATTACTTTGCTTTTGTGAGAATTATAATTCTACACCTTTGATGAAACCACCTACATGTAAGAAAATATATTTTCCCTTCGTCTAAACTTTGCTCAAGCAGGACTTTCTACTCTTATCTGGTCATGGGCTGAGAGGCAAAAACTAAAAGGTAGATTGTTAAAAACTATAAATAGTATATGTTTACGCACGCTAGTGGCAGGAAGACCGCCCGCGCCGCTCTGACGCGGTGGGCCGATCGCCCCCTCCTCCGCCCGCCCGCCGTTGCCCAATCTCCGTTAATCCCGACGCACCAAGGCACTGGCCGGCTGCCGCCCTTCCGGCGCGGGGTTCTGCAGAGCACTCTTTCGCGGTAGTCGGCAAAGACGAAACGCGCCTATTGTCTTCGAACGGGCGCCCCCCGCCGGCGGTCGCAGCGACGGCCGCATTTGTCGCGCGCCGCGCCGCCGCGGCCACCTGGATGCGCCCCCCCCCCCCCAGCGGGGCAGTTGAGCTTCTGCCGCGCGCGTACTTTGCTAACCAGCACCGCCGACCCACCCCTTCCTGGGGATGGGCGCTTCAAAGCCTCTTTCGGCATGTGCGGCTTATTGCCGCCCTTCTTCTAAGCAGCCGCACCTCGCGCGCCCCCGCCCTTGTCTCGGGGCCCAAGACCGCAGCCACCCAAGGCCCCCACTCTCCATCTCACACAACAAAACTCGAAAAAAAACCTCTCTTTTCTGTATTCAAAATTCGACTAAAATATGGTTTAGGATAGAGACCACAGAATTATGAAAAGGTGCACAAAAATTCACTTCTCCCCATGAGCTCGTCATACGCAGTTTTTAACTGTTTTTGACGTAAATAAATAAATAAATAAACACACCATCCCTTCTGCCACGCCTCGCGTTGGCCACCCACCACCACGAGGTCGGTGGGCGGCTGTCTATATATTGTTGAGAACCATGGCGCCCGTCAGATTCGCTTGCCAGAGATCGCTCAGATGACAGAGCTTCAGTTACATTCAGGGCCGCTGCCATGAGCAGAGTTACTTTCGGCGGCAGTCATGCCTTACGCTGTCTAGTCGACACTTGCGCCTTGCCTTGCAGTGAATAATCTTCACGCCACAACGGCATTGATTTAGGGCTACAGGCTGCCCAACTCAATCTAATTAGGGCTAAGGCTGCCCAACTCAATCTTATTAGGGCTAAGGCTGCCCATCAAAGTGCATCACACCGGCATGCATTCTAACATCACTCGCACACTGTGGCGCGTTAGTGAACGGCGGCATACATGCCGCTTCATCGTGTCCGGGGACTCCGATCATGGTATGAGCTGATGCTGCATTGTCGGTCATCCCAGGCGCATCGCCGCAGTCTCCATCGCCAGCAGTGGCAGCACGGGAAAGCCGTATGGAGCAGCAGCTTCCGTATATAAGGTACCTGTCCTTGACTCCAACTGTGCATATATCACGTGCCTTGTCCTTGTGCCAAGCTCTTAAAGACATTCAGCCCTACACTTCAGCAATTGTTTAATCGTCCAGTGTAATAATTTTGTGGTTCCACGTACATTATCATTTTTAAGATTTATAATTAGAATTTTATTAGTAATTTACAGGTCGGGCCCGGCAATTGATTATACAAATAGTATGCTAAGTTTTATAAGTTGTTTTTGGTTTTTCTTAGATTATAAGTTTTACATATTCCAAGAGGCATTAATATTCTAATTTCAATTCAGTTTATTAAATTAATATTATCCTATCAGTTTGCGTTTCTATCTTTCGGCCGACCTTCCATTTCCTCTTTCGAGGTGGTCCTCCGTCCCCCTTTTTTTAGTATCCCTCTGACTACATCACTCGAGCTACCGGAGGCCGATATTATAATATTTATTTATTTGAACAAATACATACATACAAAAACATACATTTAACAAATAAATATAATTGTACTTGCATTTGTACAAAAAGGTTTGATTCAGGAAAAAACCTGTTTTTACATCAAAACTGGAAAACAGACACTCCAGTATGTAATAATTTAATGTACAATCATTTATGAGACTTAAAACAAGAAGAATAAAGTAGAATATCAATTAAGCATAAAAGCAGAATACAATAGAAGAAGAATACAGTAAAGTTGAATACAATAAGAGTAGAACACAAAGCATGCACTTTACATTTAAATTATAATAAAGGAACGCAAATTCAGAACATATGTAAATAATAAAAAAATATATCTGCGAAGGATATCTCCGTAAAAAAACAGTAGGCTGACAATAATAACGCATAAGTAATAGTAAGAAACTATGAGTTTCCGTAGAAAAATTCACATCTAAAAGTGATATGTGTGTGTGCTGTGTGTCAACATAGCCAGCAGTCCAGTCCTGTTGTTGGCTCATCGTCGTGCGTGGCGCCGTGTGAGAGGTGGGTACCAGGTGAGTACCGCATCAGCACGCGACTACAGGTCACGGACGCGTGGTGCGCACACAGTATACATGATCGATAGTTGAATGCTTTTCTTGAAACCCAAAATGAAGAGAGGAGATTAGTCTTCTTTCTTCTATAATTATTTTGAGTCGCTTTAAAAATAGTTTTTTGAAAAGCTTAGAAAGCACTGGAAGCAAAGAGATGGGCCTGCAAGAGGTTTCTTCTGGTGCTTTCCAGATTTGGGATCATGATAATCTCGGCTGGTTTAAATTGCTGCGGCACATGTTTCAGTCGGAACGAAGCATTAAACATGTAAGTTTTATTACTCCGTTTCTCGGTAGTTCTTTTAATATATTTCAAGTGATCAGATCATAACCAGATGCATTTGTGGCATCAATGTTAGTGTCTATTTCCTTTTGGGCTTTTTTTGCAGTAATACATTTTATTTCACCCTGTACATCCATCAACTGGGCTGACATCCTCATCTGCTGTTTGACAAGAAAATGTTGAAATATCTCGTTAGGTGGATACTTGAACTAGCCAGGAAAGATTTTCCAAGGAGGAAGGAAGATCCATAGAGTAGCGTTCAAGCGATCTATGGTGTAGTTTTAGTTGCAAACCAAGGCCCAATCCTTTCATCAGCAACCGCCCAGGAGAAGGCTGGGTCAAGGCTGTTGGGGTCGGTTTTGACCTTTTCTGACCCCAGGGGCAAATAATGATTTGCAACACACTGAAAATCATTCCCATGAATTTCTCCTTTTAGATATGCTATTTATGTCCAATATTATGAGTTGTAAAAATTGTCAGTTTTTAAGTCCTTTTTTGTTGTTATTGAAAATAATTTGATTTTTATGCTGTTTGGGGTCAGAACTACCACATCTCACGTCAAATTTCAAAAATTCTTGAAACGTGTCCACTTCTGTTTTATAATATAATGTTGCCGTTTCTGAGTGATACTTTGGGGTATTTGTCTATTACGCTTTAATAGTTCTGTTTCAAACATTCTCATGCCGGTAAAATAGAAACACACACGTCCGTGTCTGTGTGTGTGTGATATGAGAATATGCTAGATTATTTTTCTGGAAACAATATTCTTTATTTAGTGCGATGCACAAAATAAAGTAAATAAATATCATCACTTTCTCAATTAGTAATTCCAAATAACATCCTGCATCAAGTGCTTGTAAACTATTGTGTAAAACGTTTGTGGTCGAAAAGACCCAAACAGAAATCACGTAAGTATTGGAGAAACAGAGGCGATGGGTTAAGACGACCTCCCATAATCACTGCACGGACAAATGAAGCAGTGACAGCCACTTGTTCATGTGTCAGCATCAGAATGTGATTTCAAGAAGTTATATGGTAACTCGAGGAAGTAACTTGGATGACGAAGTAAAGTATCCTACAAGGGTCTGTATTGGGGCCAGAGGACACATCTGCCATACGAATGTAAGTCGAAAATGCTCAGATATGAAAAACGCGCATATTGAAAATTACCCCAACAGCACTTGTATAAAATATTAAAGGTATATTAAATCTATATCTTACAAATTGTGTTCGTATGGGCAATATCATAATTAATTAAATGTATCGTTATATCAGCTGTTTCTGTTAGAAATAACTTAGTGCTCAATCACTGTCATCATGTTGGCAAATCACTATACTTTCTGTCCAACGTACAAACGTATTTTCCGAAAGAGATTAGAGATGGGATAAGTGAAAGGACCATTTGCCAGGAGAAAGTTAGCAAATTTTCAAAATTTTACTTTTCAAATGGGTTAATACTGTCACAATTTTTAAGTGGCCTTTACTGTACCTACACTGTACCTAAACTGTACCGTTTATTCTATTTTGTTTTGTATGTCATAATCTGCAAACTTCTATTTTTACTTTCTCGCCGTACGAAGTACTTGTAAGAAGAGAAAGTAATGAAATTGTGCGCCGGACAACGGATAATTTTCGGCAGAAAAAACTGTTTTTGCCGGGCTCTGGTAATGAAAAAGTGGATAAATCATGTTTGCTAAATTTAGAAAAAAAAATCCTCTAACAGGCAATGTAGCCAGAATCCATGTTTTGTTGGTTCTTGATACCGATAAATTGATTGACGGCAAAACGTCTGTCAGTCCGTTCGTCTGTGGTCAACGCTAAAGCCAAAACCGTCAGCCGAATTTCTTCAAAATGGATATTTCCCAGTTTATCTGAGTGAATTCGAGGCTTTGGGAGTTTGAAACGGATATTTTGATTTTGGAGGCAATTTACATGAAGTCGCAGAAACATTTTCAAATTATTTCAAAATGGTACCAAATTTTTTACCAAATTTTGTCTTCGGATAACGTACAGGACGCTTAAGAGAATGATGCAGGTCTCATGTTTGTTGAAATTCCAATTTTATGAAAATATAGCTTTTTTTGTTGTTTTTTTAAATTGCGAAACTTCTGCGTCTGTCTGTCTGACTGTCCGTCCGTCCTTCCGTCCGTGGTCAACTCTAGCACTTAAATCGTTTGGCCAATTGATAATTTTTTAAATCGATCTGTACGAACTAGAGTCTTTGGTATTTTCATACGGATGTTTTTATTTTTAAGGTTTTTTTTACACGAAGCGATCACATTTTTATGCATCTGCCCGAGTTCTTACATATACGGCGCTTCTGTGGAATTGTGGTATGAGTGACGCGAGTTAACTCTGTGGATATGAGTTCGGGTCTCGGAGAGGAAAAAAAATGTTTGCTTGTTGAAAACCAATTTGTAGGTTTATGTGGCAATATAATATAGCGGAGCAGCTCGAAATAATGCGAGAAAGTATGAGCTTTTGTAGCACCGCTAGTTTGAGAATATTACGATTTGAGAAAGGGAAAACTACAGCGAATGCATTTGTCTTACTTTTTTAGTTTTTTTATTTATATGAAATGTATTTTATAAATTTACATCATGATCAAGAAGAAGAACTGCTTGTGAAAAGAGATTGTTGAAGTGTTAAATTTTCTTTGTTTTTATTGATGTTTGTGTGATTCGTTTTTCATGGAAAGTGTGAACGTATAAAATACAAATAAAGTGAGTCGTTATTTTGTATTTCGTTAAATATTGCGTACGTTTACTTGTCATTTGTCTGAAGGTCTTTGTCTCACTCCTATTAGTTAAAATAATCCTTGAGGTTATTGTGGAATTTATTTACGATTAAAACAAGTGATTCATTCAATTATTTCAAACATTCAATTACGACTGAAGCGCTGCGCATTCTAAATTGCGTGACTGTGACCTCCGACCGAACTGCCGCGGTCTACTGTCGCGAGCGCGATAAGCGCAGGTTACAACATATTATTTAATAAAACATTCATTAAGTCAACGACAAGTAATTTAAAAGATGCAGTTAATTGTCTGTTACTCACCGGTATGTGCGAAGACGATTCCCCAGAACCGAGTCTTCGCAGAACGCCTCCCTCGTCCACACCCTCTTCCCAGAGGATGTGAAAGCGAATGTTCTGATGCCAAACCCAGAGGTGTTGGGGCGTTTCCGCCTTCCAGGTGCCGTGCAGCGGGTCCTTCTTGGGAGACACCCAGGCCAACAGAACTCGCGCATCGCTCCGCAACGGACGGACGAACGGGACAAAATTTCCCTTTCTCTGAAGAATATACGTTTTACCTATTAAGGACCTCCAAAACATCTATTTTGACTAAATAAATAATATATTGCGCATTCCATTGTATGTGGTACAAAAGTAAGAAATTGGACACCTCTCCATTAAAAAAAAAAGAAAAATATAGTGATGGTCAGAAAGCGCGAACTTACTCTCAATTCATTCACATTGATTGGGGAATATCAATTTAGAGAAAATCGGTTGAACGGTTTAGGTCACGCCTCTGAAGGGAGTCCCGACTGTCAG
The DNA here is from genome assembly GCA_031308135.1 of Acheta domesticus. Classification (NCBI taxonomy): domain Eukaryota; kingdom Metazoa; phylum Arthropoda; class Insecta; order Orthoptera; family Gryllidae; genus Acheta; species Acheta domesticus. Next base: position 29,070 of record JAHLJT010007545.1, read on the forward strand.
TTACTCAACCCTACGTACGAATTTTCTCGCGGAGCTACAGTCATGTACTAGCTCGTTTCAAACAGATCAAATGCGACAATGTTTTAATTGGCGTCCAATTGATGTAAAATCAAACGGGATTTCAATTTTATTTTCTTCCAACGAGTAAGTTTACTTTTTGTTTTCTAGTTTGAAACACATAATTAAGGAGGAAAATGGAATATTCTGGGTAAGTACGTTCAGTTAAAGCAGAAAAAAGAAATTTCATAGTTACAATTTTGTTGTGTTTTTGCTTTTTGTTGTTGATTACAATTTGTTCGATGTGGGGCACAAAATGCCTTGTCGCTATCAAACGCAAGGAATTGTGTTGTCGCTCAAACATCCTCGAAACTTCGATTTTGTTAAATGCATAATGGAAAAGAAGCTCTCACATACACACGTCGATCCAAACAGAAATTACTTTGGCTGCTTGCATATGCAGTTTTGGGAACTCCTGTTGTGGAAAATGTACATCATACTCCAGCAAAGAGTTCCCGTTCGAAATGTATCTTTCTGTCTTTTAGATGGATGGTCCGAATATCACGCCTATAGAACCTCAATCAAAACAAAATGTCTCCACTCTTTGCTGTCGCCTTTGAGACAAAGTGCAGCAGCTAGCTGGCAGCAAGTTGTCCATACTCTTATCGCATGGACTGAACTAATGCCCCCTCCGTCGGTGACGGTGACGTTTGCGCCGGCGCACTGCGTGGAGCACGGGCGGAGCAAAATTGCACCGGAACACGGTTTTGGACAGGCCTGGTTGAGGTGCTACCGTCGACCACACACGTACGGGCAGACGGACGTTTTCCCGTCAATCGATTTTAGGTTTCAAGGACCCACAAAACATGGATTCTGGCTACGCCAAGTAATTAATTATATATAGCTACAGGATTTATTCACTTTTGTTACAGGGGCAGTAAGATTTTTTCTTTAAGAAATTCATTCGTTTTCCGACGCACGATTACATAATCTCTTCTTACGAGGTTCCTTCGTAAGGGTGTGAAAGTAAAATGACCTCAGAGAAAAATTAAGAAGTAAATTTGCTGTCGTTAAGGAAGAGTATGCAATTAAAATCATCAGAGTTCTTCACAATTTATGGAGTCGAACAAAAGTAAGAAATGAATTTAAAACGTCAGAATGTACGGTAATGCTAACAAGAGATCTGGGAAAAGAAGAGGCTATTTTTCTATCAAGGAAAGCATTAAAGCTGTTAAATGAAGAAACAAAAAATAATTTATTAGTTTTTATAAAAGGCAGTCTGATGCCGGGTAAAAAGGATTGCGTTTCACTTAATAAAAACGGTGACAAAACAGGTGAATTCTTTGTTAAATTGATTATTTTAGGACTTGAGAAGAAAGACTACGAATAAAATTGAAAGCTCAAACTTTGTGAGTTAATACGAAAATAGTGAGTTGTCACAAAGATTTCTGACACTCACAACGTTTGTCTATAGGCGAGTATATCATCAGAAGAAAATGTTAACTATTAATCGTACTAAATTTAAAGTTCATTATAAGGATCTTTCAAAATTCTGGTATGCAAACTAGTTATGACTGTATGACGAGAAGTTGTCGAGAATGTTCAAGATAACACGCCTTGATTGAAGAGGCCCCAATGCCAGAAACACAGCTTACAAGTAATGAATGATACAAGAATGAAGTGAAATTATTACTATTGTAAAGCCTCGGTAAGATGTTTTAAAAATATTTTTTGAAAAAGTCTCTTTATTTACGACTAGAAAACCTCAATATGTACACACCTCAATATTCATACAATAATCAGAATACGTGTCATAAACTGGTAAAATTGGCTTTAATTGTTTTCACTATCGTCTAAGTTGTATAAAAATCTGAAAAAAATACATGTTATAGTGTGTTAAGAATGAATGTTATTGAAACACTGTTTCATTGTGTACCATTGAATTTAAAAATGAATTGCATATTCATCTGTTTTATTTTTAATTTACTACTTTAAATCTGAAAATGGATTTTTAATTATTTACAAGTGAGTGCTGCTTCAGGAGCATCGAGGAGAAGGAAACTTCATTGCAACATAAAGGAGAGGTTCGGCAAAAAGAAAGAAGACAGCATTGATGATTTAGAAAATGAAGAATATAGTGTCTATGGATAAAAACATAATTCAATGAGAAACTGAGATTTTTAAACTTAAAGGAGATCCTGACTTTGTTCTTGTGACATTTCCGAATAATCTTTAATACGTTGCAAATGTGTCGGCACCAAAAGATACAGACTGTGAGTACGAAGTGTCTTATTTTCGAATGTGTAAGAAGAGAAGTGGATTTGTGACCCCAAATGGTGAGGATGTAGCTTGTGCAAACATTAATGACAGTGCATCAAATTTACCTCCTCCACTACCCATGGCTGCAAAGGACAGGAGAATTCAAACAATTTCCAATACATTTGAAAGATGTTAATATTCAATTAGTTGGTTTTAGTTTGTAATTGTTCTATTATTACTTTATATTCTATGCTCTGTTGCAGCTTGTACAAGAAAGATATATGGATGAACAAATAGTTGTTTCACTGTGTAAAATGTGTGGTGCACATTGAAACAGTTAAAAGGTTTTTGGTTTTCCCGTTTAATTTTCCTGGGACCAAAAATTAATTATAATACGTCATAGTGTTACTCAAAGATTATACTTCTAATTTTACCTTAGTAATATTTTAAAACTTACGGTAGACAAGTGATTTGCAAAAATATAATTTTTGTTTCACTCTGACCCACCCTCCCCTACATTCTAGAGGAAAAAACTGAGACAGTACTGCAAAGTAATCGCGTTGAAATATCAATTTCAAAAATCTATTTATCATTTTTATTTTTGAATTTGGTGACAAAATTGGTTAACAAAAATGCCTTCAAATTCAACTATTTTCCCCCATCTCTGCAATTCTTTCGGCCTGATAGATGCAGTAAAGCTGAGAAAAAAAATCATGAAAAACACGTTTCTCGTTGTATTTCCGTAACATATTGCCCTAGGAAGCTCGTTTTTGGGAATCCTCACATCGCTCCCTCGCCCTTCAAAATATATTTAAAACTAGCCCTGAAGAGATGGAGGCGAACATGCGCCATTATGGAAGTTTCAATCAGTTCAGTTGATTCTGTTCGGGTGACTGAATTTCGGTAACAATTCGCAAACGATATTTGCTGTCTGATTTCATAACCTTTAAAAATCAGGTAGCTCTGGGTTAGAAGGCGATAATCCACTTCTTAAAATGAGAAGATAAATCTAAATTCATATATATATATATATATATATATATATATATATATATATATGTTCATTTATCTTCTGCGCAAAATTTTGAGTACGCCATCCTGTACTGATCACACTCGAAACGATCATTTTTATCTTACAGGATACATTTGTAGAGAGAGGGAGTCAGATAAGGGTCCTACATACAGAGGTTCGTGTGCTTAGGGAATAAATTATGTTGATTCTAACTTCTTTAGATTTCGCTTTGTATTCAACAATTCCACATTGTATTCAGATGAAAATGTTCGTTGAAATGAAATCAGTCATAAATTTTATTATGTTTTACGTTATCTACCATGTATCTTCAGACCTCCAAACAAGCAAAAGATAATTGAAACTAGAAGGGCTAAAATAGCACATACTTTCTCGCATTATTTGTGACTGCTCCGGTATATTATAATACTACATACCCGCAAAATTCTTTTCCGCCCGGAGACTCGAACTGATGTCCTCCGAGTTAACTCGACGTGAGTGACCAAACTCTGCCCTATGAAACCGTGTGTTTTGAACTCGGGCCGATGGTGAAAAAAAATAATTGTTCTTAACCCAATATTTCCAACATATAAAAGGCAAAAGTGTCCCTGTGCAACTTCACACAGGCCGATTGTGGGGAAGTGAAGGTAGGGAAGGACCTATTCGTCGCCGTCGGCACAAAGAGGCGGTTGTGTGGCAAGCACAACGCTCCGGCCGCCTTTACCGTCAGGGAAGTTTCTGGTTTGATATTGACGTACTGAAGTTTATGAACAGAGACAAGTGCTTTGACGAGAAACAATTATTTACCCAGCAAAACATAAGCAGTTAAAAACACAAAAATTGAATAAACCTCGAAAACCTTTTCCTTCCTCCTAGTAGCGACCCTCCATAGACCTACAACCGAGTGCCACTCCTCTAACACAGGTAACAACGCGTGATGCGATGCTGTGAGACGCTGGTAAGTCGGCGCAAGTCCCGAGTCGGACGCAAGATATGTGAACGGATCACAAAAGTATATGTGTCTTGTGGATGTTCTGTAGACGTAGTGTGTATACAGAACAACAGATGGCTTTGTGATAGCTGGTAGTAGCGCAGCGAGGGCTGTGAAATCAGTGAGTTGGTGAGTGTCGTGCAAGATAGAAGTAACTTGTGTTGAGCAGCGCGCTTACATCAAACATCAGTTCTGCGAGGGAGAAATGCGATGGAATGTCACAGTGAATTAGTGGAAGCCCTTGGGAATAATGCCCTACCGTACAGTAGCACGGTGGGTAGGAGAGTTCAGCAAGGACGTGTGTCAACCAGTGTTGAGCAACGTTCGGGACGACCTGTCAGTGTGCGGACCGACGTGGCCAAGTGCCTTCATCGAGCAACTCCTGGATGAAAACAGACGATGGACGCTACTGGAGTTAGAGAGGGCAAGTAGCATTGAGAAACGCACCGTCCACACGATATTGCGTAATGACTTGCACATACGCAAAATCCATTCGCGTGGGTACCGCATGCACTGAAGGAAGTTCAAAGGTGGGTACGCTATGCAATATGCTCCGACCACTTTGCACGCTGGCAACAGGACGGTGATCAATTCTTGTCACGAATAATCGCCATCGATGAATTTTGTGCCAGGGCATACGAACCAGCACTGAAATGCCAGTCCGCGGAGTGGCAACATGGTGGATTACCATATTGCAGAATTGTGGGAAGTTGCCGGGCTTGCAGGCCGTGGTCCAACGGAGACTACTCCAGACGTTTCGCCTACAACTGTGGTAGGCATCTTCAGTGGTGATTGCTGGCGGGGGCGAAGAACTCTGTCCGGACAGCACGTCGTCGACTGATGCACTTTTTTTTTCATTTTCCCCCACCAGTTACCCTGGCGGGGCGGGAATTTATTCAGTGAAGGGTGTACAGTATTTTGCTCCAGCTGTGAAGCTTATGGAGCTTGGGGCGGGCTTTATCTTAAAAAGACTAACTAAAATCTACTTAATACTAATCTTAAATCTATTTACATGGTTAGCCTCTTTGGGCCTAACCTAGATTTATACAGTTATTTGAGGTTTAATTTGTTTAATCTTCAGTTCTTAGTAAAGTTCTTTTGTCTTCTTTTTCTTTTTGTCACTCACACACTCATTCATTCTTATGATTATATTTACAACACATTCGCTCGCTCATTCGCTCACTCATTCGTACCCACTACACTGCACTATTTACACTATTTACAACACTATTTGCTCGCCACGGGCGCCGACTTCACTCAAGCGTCCGTGGCGCCGCGACGTCTTCGGCCCCGGCCCGCGATTGCCGGCGTCGATGAGCGGCGACCGCCTCCCACGCACTGCCTGCTCCCCCCGCGTCGCACAGCTCAGCGAGCTTGTGCGGGGGAATTGCGCGGAAGGTGAAGGCGACGTGCTGCGGGCCCTTTCTTCGGTGGAAGGCCCTGTGCACGCCGCTGTTCGCCGCTATGCCGGTCTCGCGCAGGATGCGCGGAGCGGACGGCCGTAGCGCCCTCGCGAGCGCCGTTTCGGCCCGCCGCTGCAGCTCCTCCGGGAACTGGCGGCGCACGCCCAAGGTCTCAAAGACGTCGGCGTTTTTTGGGAGAACGGTCAGGGCGGAGATTGGAAATGTGAGGGCGCGCCGCGAGGCGCGCCGCTCGGTTCTCTGCGACCCGAATGGGGCGCAGAGTGGAGGCCGCGGCTGCCGCAAACACTTCGCACGCGTACGCCCACAAGGGGCACACGCAGGCGGTGAAGAGGCGGCGCTTTAGTTTAATGTTCAGATCAGGAGAGCGGAGAATAGGTTTTAAGAGAAGGGTCCTGGTTTTCATCTTGGCTGCAAGATATCGCGCGTGCGCGTGCCAGCGAGGACCGCTGTCAAGCAACACGCCCAAGTATCTCGCCTCGCTCTGCCAGGGGAGACGCGCACCCGCCAAGCTCACAGTTTCATCGGGGTTGGCCCTCTTACGTGTGAAGTTGACAGCTACACATTTCTCTAGGTTCAGAGCGAGTCGCTTCCGACTCAACCAGGCAGGAAAAGTGGCAAGACAGTCGCTTAAGTATTTTACAGACTGCCTTCCGTTCGCCGATTTCGCGTAATACGCGAATCATCCGCGAACATCAGGAGCCCGCAGCGCTGAATACCAGTTTTTGTTTCAGCAGCTAGCGGCGCGTCATTTACGTATAAGCCGAATAGGGTAGGAGAGAGAACACTCCCCTGAGGCACACCTGCTTCGGCGCGTCTGATGGACGAATATACGTTGTTAACGCGCACTCTGAACTGCCTGTCCGAGAGAAAACTCGCGATCAATCTGACGTAGCAATCGCTAATCTCCGACTCCGCGAGACACGAGAGCAAGCCCTCGTGCCACACGGAATCAAAGGCCGAACGCATGTCGAGAAAGACCGCGGGCATAGAATGCCGTCTCTCAAGGGCGAGGCCGATCTCCGTGCAAAGCCGCGTGAGCTGCTGCGCGGAGCTGTGACCAGCTCGGAAACCAAATTGTTCATCTCTGAGAAGACCGAGGCGGCGTATTTCCTGTTGCAGACGCGACAGGATCAGCCTCTCGAACAACTTCCCTAGGATTGAGAGGAGACTAATAGGTCTATAACTGCTTGGAAGTAGTTATTCTTGCCAGGTTTCGGAATAAGCGCGATGGTCGCAAGCCTCCACGCCTTCGGGAAATAACCTTTCGCTAAGCACGCATTCAGGAGCTCGAGTAGGAACTCGACTCCGAAGCCCTGCAAAGCTCGCAGCTGCGACGCCGTGACTCCGTCCGGGCCGCTAGCCTTGCGGCTACTGACTCGACGGAGTTCTGCAATCAGCTCGCCCTCCGTCACTCGGCGAGCCGAGGAGCGGGGGGACGGCCGGCCAATGGCGCCGCAACCGGCCGCGCGCTCCATTGGCCCGTCACCTGAGGCGGTGGCGTCCAATGGCAGCGCAGCGGCGCCTGATTCAAATGTGCGGAACTGCAGCGCGAGCGAGTTCGCGAAGATCTCGCTTTTTGCCGCGTCGTCCCACGCATAAGTCGGCCGAGGTGGTGGAACACCGGGCGCCCCTGTCCCGGCGTTGCTTTGTATCGGGCAATTTACTCCCGGTCTGCGGCCCAGCGCTCTAGAGAGTTCCCAAATGTGCCTCTCGTGAAGGTTGCATTTTGAGATTGTATTTGACCATTGAGCAGTTCTCTCATCCTGTAGAGATGAACGGAATTCTCGACTGAGATTGCGCGCCCGCTCTCCGTCAACGGGGTCGCCGAAGCGGCGATGAACTTTGACAGTTCGGCGCAATTCTCGTAAGATCCTTCGCTGCTCAATTGTGAGCTCAGGGCGAGAATTCACTTCGCGTGTGACAGTGGAGTTCTGCTTGAAAGCCGATTTCAGCGTTGCAGTGAAGTGAAACACCGCTTCGTCGATTTCGGCCTCCGTATTTAGTCGTTTTGGCTCAAGCTGAGAATTCAGCTGTGTTGCGAAACCTGCCCAGTTCGTGTCACACGTAGTTCGAAAACTATCTTGGCGAGCTGGTACAAGGGACATCACTACACACGTTACCGGATTATGATCGGGATCCAGTGCGGCAATTGAGCGGGGAACCACACACTCAACGCCCTTCACGATCATAAAATCGATAACACCCGGGTTCCTGTTACGTACTTCCGGGAAATGCGTAGGGCTATTCGGAGCGCAGATCTCTACGCCCCGCCTTGTCGCTACAAGATTGGCAATTTTACTGCCGCTTCTGTAAGCACCGAGGCCGCCCCATGAACTATGTCTGGCGTTGTAATCACCCAATAGGATTACTTTGGAATTTAAAGCGAGAAGCGCCTCAATTCCAGCCGGATCTAAGGTTTGGTCAGGGCAGTAGACGGAACACGACAAGAAGTCGGCCGCTTCCTACCCAGACGTACGCCCCGACCGCCTCTAGAGACGCCAGAGCAATAGCAGGGATTTCAGCTTCGAGCTGCGGCAGTTCGCGGCGAATCGCTAAAGCGACGCCGCCACCTGGCCTGCCGGCGCGATCTCGGCGATAAACAGCGAACCCCCGGAGTTTGAATTCGCGTTCATCGCTAAGCCACGTTTCTTGTAAAGCCAAGATATCAAGCTGAAATTCAGCTGTGAAATGTTCTAAAAGCTGGGCTTTGAAAATCGCACTTCGCGCGTTCCAAGTGCAGGCGCGGAGAGGTACTGTTCGCATAGCTACGTGGTGATTGTTTCTATGCATGATCTGGCAAAAGCGAAAGAATACGCTCCATCATGCTCAAGAACTGGATCTTGAGAGATGGAGGTTGCACAGCTGCGGGTGCAGTAGGCCCCGCTCCGGCCGCCCCTGAGGGCGGTGCGCTGGCACTGGCGATCGGCGCTCCACCGAGGCTTCGCGCTAGATCACTCCAGGCCGGCCCGCCGCTAGCTGCGTTACGAGGCGCCTGCTGTAGGCGGGAGGGTCCCTCGTTGCTTTCGCGCGCGTCTGAAGGACGCGTTGGCAGTTTGCAAAAGCTGCATCCTGTGTAGGATGCAGCGTGATGCTGCTTGCAATTGCAGCAAGTAGGTTTCAGCTGGAAATTGCCTCGTTTGGGGCAATGAGCTGTGCCGCGGTGTTCGTCCCCTGCAGGGTGACCCTCGCCTGCTGCACTACGGCGTCGAGGAGCCGTATTTATACGCGCGGTTCGCGCCGAGGTTCGCGCGCTCGCGACTGATTGGGTCGCGTCACCGGTGATCGCGCGTGATTGGCTGGTGAACCAGTGATTCGCAAATTACAGCCAGAAGTAGCGGAAGAAATTCGACGTGACTCTGCGAGAATTTTACAACACGCTAAACCACCTGAATGCAACATCACCTACAAAGAAAAGTCTGCCCTAAAGAACTTAAACCGGAATAAGGATATAATTATTATTTCTGCCGACAAAGGTAATGCAACTGTCATTATGGACACTGAAGATTACCAACAAAAAACCAGGGACATTTTGAATATCGATAATTACAGGCCTCTTCCTAAAGATCCAACGGCTTCTATTTTACGGAAGTCCAATGATCTTCTCAAGAAATCCTCGATATCACCTGAGGAACAAAAGAGTCTAAAGACTTCTGAGGCGCTACCTCTACACTCTATGGCTTACCAAAGATTCACAAACCGGATACACCTTTGCGACCAATTGTGAGTGCTATTAATTCGCCAACGTACACCTTGGCTAAATATCTCTCCAAACTACTGCAACCCTATATTGGGAACTCAGAAAGATATATTAAGGATTCCTATCACTTCATTGATAAATTAAAAGGACTGCGCTTAAAGCCTAACGATCTACTGGTTAGTTTTGACGTCACATCGCTTTTTACAATGGTTCCAGTGCAAGATACTTTAAATTTCTTAGCAAAAATATTTCCAGAGGATATAGTTTCGCTGTTTAAACACACACTGACCACAACAGTACTTCCAATGGAATGGTAATTTTTATGAACAGACGGACGGCGTAGCTATGGGCAATCCATTAAGCCCGATTGTGGCCAACTTTTACATGGAAGCTTTCGAAGACACTGCATTAAACAGTTCTCCTTTGAAACCGACACATTGGTTTCGCTATGTGGATGATACATTTGTGGTCTGGAGCCACGGTGAGCAGTTGTTGTCGGATTTTCTGGAATATCTGAATAATATCCACCCAAGAATTCAATTTACTATGGAGGTGGAAAAAGACAAACAACTACCTTTCCTAGATGTTTTGGTCAACAGGAATCCAGATGGCTCCCTCGGACATAAAGTTTACCGGAAGCCTACACACACGGATCGTTATTTACACAAAAACTCAAATCATCATCCCAGTCAAAAACGTGCCATGATTAAAACCCTTTACAACCGTGCCAAACGCATTTGCGAACCTGACCACCTACCCGAAAAACTACAACACCTCGAAAAGCCATTGCAAGCCAATGGATACAAGCCCGATGAAGTTAGAAGGGCCCTACACCCGAGAGGAAGACCGCTGATCGCGACCATACGCAATACTTAACACATGGTGCAGTTTTCCTGCCCTATGTGAAGAAAGTAACAGATCGCATAGGGAGATTGTTAACTAGACATGGGGTCAGAACCATTTTCAAACCCACCCAACAACTTTGCAACATATTACGCTCAGCGAAAGATCCCCAGGATCGCATGTCTCTAGCCGGAGTGTATAGAATTCCTTGTTCTTGCGGGTCCGTGTACATAGGCACTACGGGGAGAAGTTTCAATACACGAATAACAGAGCACAAAAGGAACTGCCGTTAGGACAAACAGAAAAATCAGCAGTTGCCGATCACGCGCTGTGTCAGGACGCGGCCACGACATACGCTTTGAAGCTACTGATATTCTCTCCACCACCACGCATTACTATAGCAGACTCGAATGGAAGCCATCGAGATTTACAAACATAAAAATAATTTTAACAGGAAAGAAGAAGGTGAAAAGTTAAATAAAGCATGGTACCCGGCACTTCGTTACGCAAAATCTCGGCAGCCAACCAGTACCGCTGACGTGGCGCAGCAGCCCATTAACACCGCCGACGCGCCCAGCCAATCACGCGCTATCACCGGTGACGCGGCCCAATCAGTCGCGAGCGCGCGAACCTCGGCGCGAACCGCGCGTATAAATACGGCTCCTCGACGCCGTAGTGCATCAGTCGACGACGTGCTGCCGGACAGAGTTCTTCGCCCCCGCCAGCATCACCACTGAAGATGCCTACCACAGTTGTAGGCGAAACGTCTGGAGTAGTCTCCGTTGGACCACGGCCTGCAAGCCCGGCAACTTCCCACAATGAAGAAACCGGCCGTGAAAGCCTACATTGTATGTAAATATGGCAGAAGTTCTGTCAGAATCCTTCAGCAGTCAAATTGATGGTGATAGTCGCCTATGACGTCAGGGATGTCATTGTTTGCTTCTTTGTTCCTCATAGAACAGTGACCGCACAGTACTACAGGGACTTCCTGGTGCGACAGGTACGACGTGGCGTTTATTGCCGTTACGTGACGAGAAACGTCGGGATCATGTGGACAGTGCATTAATTCTGCACGACAATGCAAAACCACATAAAGCAGAGTGTGTAGAGCTGCTACTTCGACGTTAGGAATGGGAATAATTGGAGCACCCACCGTACTCTCCCGACATTTCGTCCTGAGACTTTGATCTCATTCGCAAGATGAAGGAACCACTACGTGGTAGACGGTTTCCAAGACGAGAAGGCATTGCAAATGCTGTGCATCAACAGATGACCCGATTCACACATGGTGCGGCAAATGCTGACGCTGATGGTTTTCAGCGCCTCCCACATTATTGGCAGCGTGTGGTGACAATGCCATGGAACTACTTTGAGGGTCTTTAGGCCCAGGTTTGTCATGACAACTTTATGTGTACTGTGGTGTCCTTTCTTTGCACCGTGAAGCCCATATTGCCCTGTTTACTACCGTAATAAATCAGTGTGTTACGATATTTCAATGCTATTCATTGAAATTGTCCACACATGTAGTTAACACCTTGTCCTTGCGTCATTATATGTACATTTTCCAAACGGACTGGTATCTTAAAAAAATAGTTGCCATGACTTTTGCCCCAACCCTCGTGTCTAAAACTATAATTAGTTGTTGGAATGTGTCCAAGACAATTGCACTTTTGGAATATTAAAATACTGGAATTTCAACAAACAGGAGACCTGCACCATTCTCTTAAGTGTCTTTTACGCTATCCGAAGCCAATGTTTAATTTAAAAAAGTTGAATTCATTTTTGAGAAAATTTTGAAATGGATTTGGAGGCTTCATGTAAAGTAACCTAAAAAATCAAAATATTCATTAATATCCCATAGCCACGGGTTCGTTCAAATCGATCGCGAAATTCTGATCGAATTGTTATTAATTAGTAAGCTAATGGAATTTTTAGTGACCACACACTAGCAAATAATTTGATCGTATTGTGACTACTCGTTTTCCCATAGACATGGTAAAACCTGTCACATCCCTCGCTTGCGTAAACAGGGACAAGTTGAAACGCGCGCTAGAAAAACAAAAGAATAAGTGCAGAATTATAACTACAGAGTTCGCTGCAGTAGCAAGAAGAAACTATAGGTAGAATTTCTCGCTCTTTTGAAATCGAGAAGCCGACCGGAGAATTCGCAAGGCGAGGACCAGTGAGCTCTAGAGTAGACTGGATACAACACTCAGACAGTGCTCAGTGACGGACCACCACAGTGACTCACTCATCGTGACGGACCACCATCATGGTGAACGTCTGTTCTGTCCTAGTTATCTCAGAACCAAATAGCAGGAAAAGTGTCTCGTTCCAATTTTAAATATGTATTCTCTTTCATGTTCACTAAAACTTAAAAAAAGTTGAAAGTAATCAATATTTAATACTTTGGAATTTCAATTTACCTATAATACTTAAACAAAATCCAATCTTTCATTTCTTAGAACCTGTTTTTAACATTAACGGAGCGGAGGTTTGCGTATCTTTAATAATTTTGTTAGATCGATTATAGCAAATAATAGTCGTCGAAAACATAAAAAATGTTATAAAAGTAATGGCTAAATATCTCACCTAATAACATTCACATCTAATTTATAGTTTGTTAGCGTTCTTTACAACCGATTGCTTTTGGCATTTTCTTTGAGAGACACGATTGTAAGCATCGCTAACAACACACAAGACACATTTCACTCGTAAAAAGTCTGTAGGAAGACGTTCACCGCAGCCAACTTAACGAAAAACGACCGTCACGATTTTCAGCACTTTAAAGCATTGCAGTTGTGCATCCAGTTCTTATGTTGAGATCACTGGCAAGGACCAATCACTACGAGAATAGTGCTGTTACGAGCCATCGTTTCCGAACCAACAGAAATTTTTCGAAGAGATATAGAAGAGGTAAATTGCTTTATAATAAGATGAATTGCAAATAACCGTGAGTTTATTTAAGACTTCCCGCACAAATTTTAAAGAGGAGTGGGAAGTAGGGAGTTTGTGCGAGCAGTGTGAATGCTAAACTCATACTTGGATGTCTCCTTCTTTTCCATTTTTTCTTTTTATTGATTGTTCTTTTGGACTTCTGTGGTTGTTCTTTCATTGGTATCTTGGCGTGGGATTTCACTCAAACTGGTGCATATCCTGGAAAGAACGAAATATAAAATCCCTACGCTACCAATCGCATGACCACACGACAACGAGGTTGTAACGGGCGCGAATGGAGATACAAGGCCACGAGGCGCACCGCAGAGCTGCTGCCGCGACGCCGGGCTGGCTTGCTAATTTCAACTACCGTCCCTGAAAGTCGCATACGCCGCAAGTACGAAAATTCCAAACGGAATTACAGGATTTTGAACTTCCGTCTAAAATTATATGATGTAAGAAAATACATAGGAATCCGTTATCATGTGTTTGAGAAGTTTTGAAATTGACACTAAATCAATAATCATTCTTATTTTGGAAAGAAGAAGAAACAATTTCTAAGAATTTGTAAAAAGAATTGTTTCATGTCGTGCGATTGTAATTTTTCAATAAAAGTGAAAGAGAAATTAAGCAGTTTACATGATTTACTAAAGATAATTTTTGGAAAGCATTGTGTTCCATGTAAAAAGACAATACAATAAATGTTTTTGTTTCTTTTATGTAAATGTGTGAGTATATAAAGGAGAAAAGTTAAAATAGGAAGTTTTTTTTTATTTTAAGTCTCTGTCAACTATTAAACAAGAAAGCTTAGAATTATTTTTTTATAGTTAGTAGCAAATGAGTGTGTAAAAAAGGGTTGTAGTTATAAGATCTTTTCTTTCATACAAGGTATTTATTGTGGAAGTGTACGTTTCTTATATACAATGTATGTGCAGTAAGATTCCAAGATTACAGTATAATTTGTTTAAAAATGTATTTGATTTAGAGTGATTTCGTGAATGCCAAAGTGCAAAGTATCCATGACCTGATTCCTGTATTTTTTGTGTTCGACTGTTATCCGACTCTGCTAGGTTGAATAATTGAGGATATAATTGAGGATTCCTCCGCCACGACAGTCGGTATTATTATTGTAATTATCGATTTTACTTCACACTGTCCAATAAAACAAGCAACAAATTCTTAATGTCAAAGAATGGGGTTTGAGTATGTAATACTCGAACAACACAATGACACAAGCGAGAAGTTTTTAATTTCCCCATTTAATACAAAAAAACTCATTAACTTTACCCTTTTCCCAATCTTCACAAAAATCAAAAAATTAACAAAGTACATTAATCACACAAAAAACATCTTAAAATCTAAGTACAATGTGCATTCTTTTAAACTGCAAACTAATGCAAAAAACACGAAAAAATAAGACTTCATACAGTGTAGGTTGCATTGATTTTTACTTTCTCGCCTTACGAAAGAACTTCTTAAAAAGAGATGGTCGTGCGCAGGAAAATGGCGAATTTTTGGCAGAAAAATCGCGCCCTCGTGACGAAAAAGTTGTTGTCTCCTGTTGCTACATTTTAAAAAAGTCCTCACTCCAGGTATAGCCAGAATCCATGTTTTGTGGGTCTTTGATACCGAAAAATCGATTGACGGCAAAACGTCTGTCTCTGTCCGTGTGTGGTCAATGCTAGCGCCAAAACCGTTCAACTGATATTCTACAATATTGATATTCCCCAATCGATGTGAATGAACTCGTGGCTTTGTGAGTTTCAAACGAATATTTTGATTTTTGAGAGTACTTCACATGAAGCCTCAAAAAATGTTTAAATTATTTTCAAAAACAACACCAATTTTTTTTACCCAAATTTGTCTTCGGAGAGCGTAAAGAACGATTCAGAGAATAGTAGTGGTTAATTAAAATCACGGATTTTTTGAAAATTGAATATAAGGATTTTTACTTAATAATATCCCTTAAAGACGGATCGTTAAATATGTTCAGGTTTCATTTTTCTAAATATGAGTGGTTTCCTTGTAAATTTGTGCAAAATATAGGCATTTTTTCTCAAAAAACCGGTCCATTCTTTCTTTAACTTTTCTCCTCATATGTAATAAGGGACGGTAAAAATATGGAGTTAGTCCCATTTTCGGCTATTCCGTTTTTTTCAAAAATTCCCAAAAGTGAACATTAGAAAACTACAAAATTGAAGATAGCGATTTTTCCTTTAAACAGTCTATTGTAAAAAAGGCTCTTAAAAAGGTAACGTGTATTTTTTTAAAACGAGCTGATTTCGCTTAATTAGTCTCTGAAATTTTTGCAATTTCTACATAAATTATTTTCTGAAAACTCGCACAAAATTTTTTCATTGGTTGTCCTCGTATGTAAGAACGTTTGGTAAATAAAAAAAATAATGGTGCTATAGATAGGCACACTTTCTCGCACTAGTTAGTTTTCTAATCTCTTTACTCTGGACTAGCTTTTTGGTTAGGCCTTGTTATCTTTCCCACTGTCTTCTTTTGTAGTCCAAAATAGATATTTTCATATTCTCTCAGTTTTTCCGTTCCCTAATCATAGAACTGAAACAATTGCCTTAAATTAATATAGAAGTGAAGGGCTCGAGTCCAAACCGGATGGCCGAGGTGGCTAAGGCGTGGGGCAGAAGGAACCCGGTTCGAATGCTGAGCAGGGATTTTAATTTGATGAATGTATTGTTGCAGAAAACTAGTGAGGATTCGAGAAATTTTCTTAAATATCACGAGAAGCACTTCTCCTCACATATAGAATCAAAACCGGTAGACCGGACGTATCTGTACGTGCTTTTCCAATTTGGATCTTTCAAACATTTTTTTCAACTATTATTCTACTTCTAAAACGTATGTCACGTCACCTCACTTGTCTTTCTGTGCATCTGCATGAAAAGATTTAAGTAAACTAATAAATCTATCGACATAACATTTAAATTCATTATA
This sequence comes from Acheta domesticus, assembly GCA_031308135.1. Lineage (NCBI taxonomy): Eukaryota > Metazoa > Arthropoda > Insecta > Orthoptera > Gryllidae > Acheta > Acheta domesticus. The sequence goes on from JAHLJT010007545.1 coordinate 45,188, forward strand.
AACACATGAGATCGACTTACGTCCTGGAAGTTAGCAGGTCCATTTCATCCAATCACAAAACTGCATATCTAATAATTTGCCGCTTTTTGCCGTTTTTGAGATGCGAAAACCAAATATTTGCCGCGAGCCATTTTCCCCCAAAAATAAGTGGTCCTGCTAACTTCCAATGGAAGTTAGCAGGTCCATTTCATCCAATCACAAAACTGCATAGCCCATAATGTTCAGCTATTTTGCCGTTTTTAAGATGTGAAAACCAAAAATTGATATCTCCATTCTTTCAAAAAATATTAAGAATTAAAAAAACATTAAAGATACGTTCAATATAAGAGCGCAATCAAAGAAGTAAAAGGACGTCCCCCGTACAAAATCACACATAACAACTCATAATCGACGCCAAAATTTCCCGAAAACTAGTGAAAAACAAAAACTGTAATAAAAAATTTGCCGCCAACCGCTTAGACACAATTACCCGGGTTCGAATCCCAGATATGCACCTCTTAAATTAGCCCCATTCAATAAATAGACGCATTCTCTAGTAAACCATTAGCTTTAACAATTCATACTGTGCGCCGAAATTAGCACTAAACAAGTGGCAAACATAATCATTAATAAAATAATTTGCCGCGGATCGGCTAGTTTAAATTACCCGGGTTCGAATCCCCAAAACTTACATTTTCAAAGCCCCTTTCAAGGAAACGCGCGGTGTCTCCAAAACCATTAGCCATAACAATTCATTATGAGCGCCGAAATTAGCTGCATGAAAGTGTAAAATATAATCTGTAATCAAAAAATTTGCCGCGCACGGCTGAGTTAAAGTTTCCCGGGTTCAAAATTCCAAAATTTTATCTTTGCGAACGGCCTCTTTCCAGAAAAGCGCGCAGTGTCTCCTAAACAATTGACCTTACCAATTCCCGCTCTGCACCGAATGAAGCTGTCAGTAAGTGCCAACTACAATATGTATTCCAATAATTTGCCGCGAACCAGTTAGTTACAGTTTCCCGGGTTCAAAATATCAAAAATTTTACTTTTCGAACGGCCTCTTTCAAGAAAAGGGCGCCGTTTCTCCTAAACCATTGACCTTGACAATTCCCGCCTTGCGCCAAAATTAGCTCTAGGCAAGTGACAACCATAACCTGCAACCAAACAATTTGCCGCGGACCGGTTAGTTTCAGTTTCTCGGGTTCATATTTCCTAAAATGTACCTCTTCGATTGGCCTCTTTCCATAAAAACGCGCCGTGTCACCTAAACAATTGACCTTAACAATTCCCGCTCTGCACCGAATGATGCTGTCAGTAAGTGCGAACTACAATCTGTAAGCAAATAATTCGCCGCGAACCGGTTAGTGACTGTTTCTTGGGTTTCTAATTCCAAAAATGTCCCTCTTCGAACGGCCTTTTTTCTAGAAAAGTGCGCCGTATCTCCTAAACCATTAACCTTAACGATTCACGTTCTGCGCCGAAATCTGCTGTGAGCATGTGCCAACTATAATCTGTAATCAAAAAATTTGCCGCGAACCAGTTAGTGACTGTTTCTTGGGTTTCTAATTCCAAAAATGCCCCACTTCGAACGGCTTCTTTCTAGAAAAGTGCGCCGTGTCACCTAAACCATTGACCTTAACAATTCCCGCTCTGCACCGAATGATGCCGTCGGTAAGTGCCAACTACAATCTGTAAGCAAATAATTTGCCGTGAACCGGTTAGTTACAGTTTCCTGGGTTCAAAATATCAAAAATGTACCTTTTCGAACGGCCTCCTTCAAGAAAAGTGCGCCTTATCTCCTAAATCATTGACCTTAACAATTCCCGCCTTGTGCCAAAATTACCTGTGGGCAAGTCACAACTATCATTTGTAATAAAAGAATTTGCCGCGACCCGGTTAGTTACTGTTTTTTGGGTTCAAATTTCCAAAAATGTACCTCTACTAACGACCTCTTTCCAGAAGTGTCTCCTAAACTATTGACCTAAACAACTCGCATTCTGCTCTGAAATCAGGTGTGAACAAGTGATATATATAATCTGTAATCAAAAAATTTGCCGCGGACCGTTTTGTTACAGTATCCCGGGTTCAAAATTTAAATACGTATCTCTTGGAATGGTCTCTTTCAATGGAAACGCTTCGTGTCTCCTAAACCAATAACCTAAACAATTCATCCTCTTCGCCTAGTGGCAATAATAATCTGTATGCCGCGGGTATGTTAGTTACAGTAACCGGGGTTCGGATTCCCGAAATTTACATCTTCCCATTTGAGGAAAGAGACGTTCTGTCTCCTAAAACATTGCCCTTAACATTTTATACTGTCGCTGGAATAAGCTTTAACTTAGTGTTAAATATAATCTGTTATAAAAAATATTGCCGCAGGGGCCTATTAGTTACATTAAAAGAAATTTTATTGAGAGAAAATATCTATCTTAAAATTTATAGTAACGGTAAGACGCCCGAAAATTATTTTGAATTTCTGGAGTTTTTGAAAAAACAAATTCCAGAAGCAAAACAACAGGGGCCATCTCAGCATTTGCTCAATGGATCAGGGAAACCGGACAAAAACCTGATTGAGATGGGGTCATTGACCCGGGAAGCTGAAGTACATTACTTGTTACAGGCGTATTAAATATTTTTTGAAAATGTATACAATGCAAACGTAAACTAATTCATTATAAATCTTTGTTTTGATAGAATAAACATTATTTTTCACAAATTTAAGTTTTAAAGTAAAATCCTTGCTACTGCAAAACTGTTTCTATACAATTTGAGACTATACTGATCGTGAAAAAGAAAAATAAGTTTAAAAAAAATACCGTTCGAAAAGGTACATTTTTGATATTTTGAACCCAGGAAACTGTAACTAACCGGTTCACGGCAATTATTTGCTTACAGATTGTAGTTGGCACTTACCGACGGCATCATTCGGTGCAGAGCGGGAATTGTTAAGGTCAATGGTTTAGGTGACACGGCGCACTTTCTAGAAAGAAGCCGTTCGAGTGGGGCATTTTTGGAATTAGAAACCCAAGAAACAGTCACTACTGGTTCGCGGCAAATTTTTGATTACAGATTATAGTTGGCACATGCTCACAGCAGATTTCGGCGCAGAACGTGAATCGTTAAGGTTAATGGTTTAGGAGATACGGCGCACTTTTCTAGAAAAAAGGCCGTTCGAAGAGGACATTTTTGGAATTTAGAAACCCAAGAAACAGTCACTAACCGGTTCGCGGCGAATTATTTGCTTACAGATTGTAGTTCGCACTTACTGACAGCATCATTCGGTGCAGAGCGGGAATTGTTAAGTCAATTGTTTAGGTGACACGGCGCGTTTTTTATGGAAAGAGGCCAATCGAAGAGGTACATTTAGGAATATGAACCCGAGAAACTGAAACTAACCGGTCCGCGGCAAATTGTTTGTTGCAGGTTATGGTTGTCACTTGCCAGAGCTATTTTGGCGCAAGGCGGGAATTGTCAAGGTCAATGGTTTAGGAGAAACGGCGCCCTTTTCTGAAAGAGGGCCGTTCGAAAAAGTTAAATTTTTGATATTTTGAACCCGGGAAACTGTAACTAATCTGGTTCGCGGCAAATTATTGGAATACATATTGTAGTTGGCACTTACTGACAGCTTCATTCGGTGCAGAGCGGGAATTGGTAAGGTCAATTGTTTAGAGACACTGCGCGCTTTTCTGGAAAGAGGCCGTTCGCAAAGATAAAATTTTGGAATTTTGAACCCGGGATACTTTAACTCGCCGTGCGCGGCAAATTTTTTGATCGCGGATATCTTTGCACTTTCATGCAGCTTAATTCGCGCTCATAATGAATGTTATGGCTAATGTTTCTCGGACCACCCGCGCGTTTCCTTGAGGGGCTTGAAAATGTAAGTTTTGGGGATTTCGCAACCCGGGTATTTAAACTAGCCGATCCGCGGCAAATTAGTTTATTAATGTTATGTTTGCCACTTG
>JAHLJT010007546.1:0-15993 GCA_031308135.1 Acheta domesticus
AACTTGCATCAAAGACTCGCTGAATACAATTCGTTAGTGCATGAGCAGAGCAGAGGGCGCCCTCATACTTACAATTGCTTTCTTCAGAACTCTGTGTGTGGAGTGCCCACTTTTTTCTTGTTGTATTTTATAGAAACTCTGAACAAGGAACACGCCTATATTGTTTCAAATTTTTAATCTCATCGCGGTTTATGTAGAATTTTACTTTTTGAAAAAAATACATTTTTAAAATGAAAAAAATATTTTTTGAAAATTATATTTCAGAGGAATAAAATACACTTTTCAAAAGTATTAAATGAAACAAATCAGACATTTTTTATAGACAGTACATTCGGAGAACAATTGATCTTATTTTGTGAAGTACCTGTAAATTCCAAATTTAATATAGGCATAACTACACAAAAAATCAATTTCAGGCAAATAAAAAAATATGTGTCTCTATTTTGATGTCCAGATTTAAGACAAAACAATTAGTACATTTTAAAAAAAGTCGTGTCAACTCTTGGGCGATTGACGTGGAATGCTCATGTGCGTAGATGTGAGGCAAGGAGTAGGAAAGGAAAGGAAAAATCGCGCGCCGTTCTTGGTCCATTTGTTAGGGACTTCTCAATCATTCGCCTGGTATTGACCAGAGAAACCACGGAAATACTAGATCAAAGTAACCGACCGCTAGAATTCACTTCCAGACAGCTCGACCTAGCTAGTGGCAGTACCGAAAATCCGTCACTGTCGGGAATCGAACCCTAGAAACTTCAGGACAGAGGCACTGCCAAGCTTAAATGCTGGGTCTGCCCTAAACCTCAGCCGATTCGGGAAATGAGTTGATACTCATAACACGAGATGTCGTGATCCTAATTTCCCTACACAAACATCGGAGACCCTTAACTTGACAGGAGCCGGCAAAAATTCTGAACGAGTCCTATGGCCTGCTAGTGCACTCGGGAAGGAACCTCACGTCTTGCTTCGCAACCCAAAGTCTGACGCTCTCAACCCATTACATAGCTGCGCCGTCGGCGAGGCGGCGTGAGCAGCAGCCAGGCACGGCGGAGGGAGGATGCAAAGGGGCGGTTGCGGCGGCGACGAAGGGTGAAAGCGGAGAGCGTCCGGTTGCGCCGCCGGCAGCGACGTCGCGGGGCCGAGAGGACGGGGGCGGGGAAAAAGGTGGTCGCGGGCGGAGAGGGTTGGTTTTCGCCGAAGGCTAACCCCCCTCCCCCTCGCCCTGTCCCTTCCTTCCCCGCGCAGTCATTTCCGCCCTGAGGAGAAGCGCTGACGGACAGAGGCGGCTCCAGCGGCCCTAATAAGCCGCTACATAATAGATGCTTAATATCTTAGAAGTGATACAGCTTGATTAGAGTGGCTCTGCCTCCTAGCCACACCCATCCATAATGCACGCGAGCGCTCACTTCATGTTTAGATGTTGCCAGTCATTACATGATGACACCGCTCCGTCCTCGTCGCTCCGCCGCCGCCGCCGCCGCCCCCGCTTCCGTGGCAGGGGCAGGTGGAGCAATGCGAGGGAGGCAGCGGCGGAGAGTTTTTTTCTGCTTGCATCTGGTGAGCCGGGGCGGTGGCGGTTATAGTGAAGCATATGCTCCAAGTTGCTGCTGAAGCGGAGGAGTCAAATACAAGATGTTACGAAAAAACAAACATGCTCGAAAGGTTAGAACGTCAACATTCGCTTATGAGTATACACACCAGAAAGAATGAAGAAAGCTTTTGTAGTCAATATTAGTAAATAACTTCGCAATAAAAATAGGTTTTTAATACGATCCAATAACAGACTGATGATTTGTTCAATTTAACTGTATGCTAAACAAAACAAATATTTTTTCTAGTAAGTCACATTTCGATATGAAGTTAAATTCGAATATCACCTTATTAATAATGCTTAAATGACCTAGGAATACGCAATGTGATGTATCTGGAGATTCGAAATAAACCGAATAGTTTCCGAAATTTTATCTTTAATTTTATATAATATTAATATTGATTATAATAATTATAGTTTATATGTAAATACTCTAAAAATCTCACCGGCCTTGTGCCACGGGGCTTTGGTGGCATAGCGACCTGGCGTCACACGTTACACCGAGGCTGTGGTTCTAAATCCCGCATAAGTCATGAATGTTTCCAATTGGGTTGTGTCATAGTGTGAAGAACTATGAATCACTCGTAAGCCTGAACCTTTTTCTAAATTTTAAAAATGTTTACCCCGGAAATGTTTGTTCAGAGTATGTGCGACGTAAAAGACTCCGAGTTATTGCGCTTGGAGATAATAGGAACCTAGCTCTCAATACCTGTAAATGCTGTTTTAAACGTTTCGAACACTTCTTTCATTGTAACACGTTAGTGAAACTACCTGTTTAATTTGTATACGAGTTATTACATCAGAATTATCTTGCAATCTCAATAATGTCGAAACAGTAACGTTTACTGCAAATATGAACTTTACTTTCATTACGTATTTTCATATCTCTATTCAATTTTGCGACTTACATGTAGATATCTTCTATAGACTGAAAAGTTCCTTCGGAAGGGCGTAAGAAGTTTTAAGGGTGTAACATTCCAATAGAAATGACGTAGTTCATGACTACCCCTAAGCTGGAAAGAAATTTTCCCCTTAATGTCAGGCATAACTGCCACCTCGAGTTACGACAGTCTGACAGGACCTGTGGAGTCCATGTGCGACGTTCCAGCAGCTATCATTACAGAGGAATTACTCAAAGAAGGGACCAATTTGACAGGTCGAGTAACAAATGAAAGTCACGCAGGGCGATGACATTGCCAGAGATAGGAATAGTCGTACATAAATGAGTTAACTGTAAACAACACACCGACAAAATGAATGCGTGGACATAACCTGCAGTTACGAAACCAGCAGTGGCCAAGCAGTAGCTGTCAAAGCGGTCCCTTCTTGAAGTAATCTCTCTATACTAGCACTGACAAGGGTGTGTCCTGTTGCGAAGAGGAGAAAATTGACAAATGAAATCGCTAGAGTAATTTTGTTATCGATTTTGAACAAAATTATTTTTCGTACAGTGACATCCTTTTCATATTAGCGACAATAAAACAATTCTTTTTTAGGTTATATATGTTTATTTTTATTTTGCCTATAAAAACCGACGTTTTGCCACCCAACTGGCCACATCTTCAGGTGTACTAATACAGATTTTTAATAATTACAATGTTTTTTCTTGAAATATAAAATTTAGGATAATATTATAAAATTACAAAATTAAAAAGAATTAATCAAGGGGAAAAAATTAAGAAGTATGACGCGTGCGAAAATCGCAAGGTTAGTCAAATCCAACTGTTTTCTGCTTAAATTCTTTTTTTGTATTCTAGCATTATAAATGACATTTTCTGTTGCAAGAAATCATTCATAATTAGGCATTTTATGGCACAAATGATGACGTCATCACACATTCAGCCAATCGCTGCGAGAGAATTAGAAGGTAGTAAACGCAAAGCCGACTACAGTTTTCTCATACAGATGTCAAATACCCGAGACATCACAGGAAAGTTCTTCGCAAATTTAAGTTTCATTTTCTATAAATTATCATAAACTTATTGTACGTAGGCGTATGCAACTCGTTTATAATGTTGCTTTTTGCATTCGTACAAATTTGAGATTTCAGTAATAAAAAGAATGAAGGATTTTCAAAACATTTTCAGCTACAGAAGTCAAAGATTTACAAAAATTGTTTCTTGGTAATACTTTACAAATAAAGTAAGAATAACTATAACAATTGAATTGAATGTTTTATTTGTTTCCCTTTCGGATTACATAAATTCAGGTTACAAAAATTTAATTACACATAACCATTCTTCTTCATTTTTTCCTTCTTTATTTACATACAGAACTTATTATCTGTCACCATAAAGTCCATGTATATTTCTGCCACCAAGTTATTGTCCCTAAAATAGCTATCAATCTAATATTTCATTATATACAACATTCAATGTAAAAGCTTTAGAACTGTTTTTACATTTTCCTTGATTTGAGCCATCTTCAATCTGTACCCTAACATCAGCAAACGAACTTACTCTAGAGAATGCCACATAAAGTTGCCCATGTGTAAATACAGGAGAGGGAAGATAGATGCCAATTTTTTTGAAAGTCTGCCCCTGCGACTTATTAATTGTCATGGCAAACGACAACCTCACTGGAAATTGCCGTCTTTTTAAATTGAAGGGCATGGTGTGGTCTGATGGAGTCAGATCGATTCTAGGTATCAACACCAAAGTAGACTGTGCCTCTCCTGTCAGAATCTTTGCTTCAATGGAATTGTTGTGCATTTTGTGCACAACCATCTAGTGCCATTCACCAAAACCCTTCTTGGCATTAAGATTTCTAACCAACATCACTACTGCTCCTTTTTAAGAGTCAGTTTGTGAGGAGGTAAGCCAGATGGATTCAATGAATTGAGAAATTCTGTTGGGTAAAGTTGCCTGTCTACATCATTGCCATCCAAGAGCACTGAATCAATGCTATAATATGTTTTTGATTCCCCTTCGATCAAATCAGAAACAATTCGATCATTGATTCGAAAGCAATCTTCATTTTGGGACAAAGAATGGCACGATTGTAATAATTAGTGTCATTCTCTTCTATTTTCTATCAAAAATGAAAGAGACAATGTCACCATCATAAAGGAACTGCTGTGGTATCTCAATGGCAAAAGGTGAAATATCTTTGTGTTCATGAATTAGGCCATTTCCCAGCTCCAATAACCACTTACTGAAGGGCGCATCACCTCTGGCTCTCATATTTTCACTCAGGACATATGTTTTGATGTGTTGCCACAGTCGTGATTTTTTCACAGTTTGCTCGCAGATCGTAACTCTATTCCCTTTACGAACGACTGGCAAAATTTGGCGAAAATCACCTCCAAACAGTACGCATTTTCCACCAAATAGATCTTGTGACTGCATAATGTCTTGCAGCAAAGTATTGAGCACTGAAAGTGCCATCTTTGGCACCATTGATATTTCATCCCAAATGATAAGGCTTGCCTTCTGCAATTGAGTAGCCTCATGCGAACTTGGCCTCATGCTTGACACTGAAGTGTCTGTCATCGCAATAGGAAATTTAAATGCACGGTGTGCTGTGCGCCCACCTTCCAGTAGTGTTGCTGCTATACCTGTCCATGCAACAGGTAAAACTATTTTGCCTTCAGCTCTAAGAAGGTGAATAATGCATTTGTACAGGAAAGTCTTTCCGGTGCCTCCTGGTCCATCAACGTACCATGAAGTACCACAACCTACTTTTATGCATTGCAAAACTTCATCAGCAAACCATCTTCTGCATGTTATTTAGCATTCCATAATAAGTTTTACCTTTCTGTATTTCTTCTTCTGCGTTGTACAAACCTGTACACTCTCTAGGCAAAAGGGCACAGGAAGATTAAACTTACAGCAACTTAACACCATGCACTTGGAACACTTTTTCAATGTCATGTAAAGCTGAGTTATAACTTGTATCTTCAGCATGTTGTCGAGAGTAGTCCTCGGATAGATGATCCTTAAATCGTTCCCACAGTACTGGTACGTTACTTGGAGAACCAAAAATGCATATGAATGCAAAAAGGTCTCTCAATTGCTGTGCATTCTGAATGAAGTAGCCTCTTCAAGGCAGTGCACCCATTCATTATCATCATCTACCAACTTCATTTCCCGAAGCAGCAGAAAGAAAGGTGTCAAAACGTTGCCCACTTACTGTCCTTAAATCTTCAAAAGAAGTGGCCCCTCTTATATGAAGAAGAAGAATGCGGAGATAAAATCTCTCTCGCTCTATGGGGTTCACTGTGTACATTCTTCCAATGCATTTGCATAACTTCTTCCTCCTTTGCCACATGTTTCTCACCCATGTGTAATTTTCTGGGATATCCTTGTATAACAGCCCCCTGGCAAAACTGTCACTTGTATTTAATTTAAACCATGCAGTTAACTTGGTATCCCTTGTAAGCTCTGCGTCAACAGCAGCCTGTTCATTTCCGACCTGAAAGAACATCATTTGTTCCTGTGGGAGATGCACAGGTAGCCGTTCAATGGCATGAGACCTTTTTTGCATGTATCGCTCATGCAGACGCCAAGCTGCTTCGGGTGGGCTCACATATCTAGTATTAATGTGAGTAGCAACTTCATCAACTTTCAGTGTTTCTGCATCAGAGGTTGTGTGAACATCCAGCGCAGCACAGTCATAGCCCTTATACACATACTTAAACAAATACTTAATACATTTAATAGATGAGCATACTTCCACATTGATATGTGCATTATATTTCAAAATCAGGTATGGGTTGTAAGGTACTACCCATCTATTGTCAATTCTCACGTTACGGCAAAGTATGTGCTGGCCATTATCCCTTCTTCTATACACAGGATATCCATCAACACTTGTCTGCGTTTCTGTGGCAATTCTTTTGGGTACGCTTTAGTACATACACCATTTTCCATACATGGAGCTCTAGGATTATGTGGTCCACAGGGACCATGTATCATGCATTTGTTTACAATGGCATTCAGTCTTGGATTCTCTGCAGGATCTGCCAACTCAGCTGTAACTACAGAATCAATATCTAAAGCTTCTCTAAGTTTGTCTAGATCTCGCAATATCACCAAAATATGGGCACGTGGCAAGCCCCTCTTCTGAAACTCTATTACATGAACGTGTGCTGTAACTACTCCAAATATATGATGTTCAGTTAAATCACACATGAGTTCTTGCAATTTCTGGTAAAATACTCTCACAATTAAATCAGGGCGATGCTGTACTTGCTGATACTCTGGTACATTTTCTACTATTTCCTTCCATGTGGGGTTTGCTGTAAAAGTTACAAATAAATCTGGTTTTCCAAATCGGGCAACAATGGACATGGCATCCTGATAATTCTGCATCATGTTTCGGGGACTGCCAACAAAAGTTGAAGGCAATATCACAGGAACTCCTGCATGAACATTTCGCTTTGCCGCTTCACTGTGGATGAAATCCATGAGACCTTTGTAACTCTCAGCTCGAATTTCTTTCTGATGAGTCTTAATGTAGGCTATTCTTCCTCCTTCTACTTTCACATAGGCATCCACAACATATTGTTGAAAGAGCCTCCCAGAGCTATGTAGAAGGCTAAATCCATCTCTCACTGCGAGGCGATAGCAGTAGAACTGTAGCTGAGTAACTGCATTTCGTACAGCAGTCTGATGGATGGAGGTGTGATTAATTCCATTCCTCCATGAAGATTCTCCATATGGGAACAGCAACGGATAAGACATAGGATCACAATGAGGATTGCGTGCTGATATAATGCTATGTTGCTGGTTTTCTGCCTTTGAGTGAATAGCAAACGTAACATTACTTGGCGGAGTACCATCTTCCCCAAGAAATACTGCAGCAATTTCCCCAATTCTGGCAGGATTATACCGCCTTTTGTCAAAACAATTCTTTTCGAAAAAAGTCAGTTGGTATGCTGGTACATGTTTTTCAACATTTATCATATGACGAAACAAACATGCATATGGATTAATATCATGTAGCAAGTTCATTAGGGTGCCCATAAGATCTTTCTGACAATGCCTATTTGCATCCCTATCCATTCCTTATTCTAATGCTTCTTCAGTGTCCAAAATAAATAATCCAGCATATGATGGAAGCTCACCAGTAGCAGGATGCAAACTTCCAACAGAATGATAAATCTGCCCGTGGATTTTAAAGCAATAAGGACCTCTACTATTGGTAAATTTTAATAAATTTGTTTGAATTGAAGCAAATGCTAAAGCATTATTATAGCTTCTAATATGCAACAGATAATTTTTAGATTTTTCATCACCTTGTGTTATCAAATTTTTTAATACATCAGGCACTTCAATGGGTGGTAGGTCTTCCTCACTAACTTTCCCTTTGTGACAACAACTACTGAATCCCCCACCTGATTTCTCAGCTGCAAAATGTAAAGCCCCACAAAACTCACACTGCTTATTCATTTCTCCCAACATAAATTCATCAACATTACAGTCACTATGGTTTGTTCTCCCCAACAAATATCTTGCTCCACACAATCTGTTAACAAACCTGCGTGCAGTATTTTGGGTTCTACACATGTGTAGCCGCCGCTGCCTTTCCGCCTGTTTCCTTCTGTCGCAGCTCCCTCTGTCTTTGCCTTTGTTCATCAAGTCTGGTCCTACGTTGTTGTTCGGTCTCAAGACATCGGCGTTGGGCACGATTCTGATAATGGCGTTCAGAACTTTCTGCTATCTCTTCCGGAGTTCTTTCCGCCATAATTTGCTTCCTCTTCCTACGCTCTGAAGCCATCGTCATTTTTCTACCTCGAGGCATACTGACTGTAGAAGAAACAAAATTTTCAATTTCTAACACACATATTTATTACTGTAATTGTAAACGATATTTCATTTAATTCATGTACACAATGTGGTGCAATTAGCAGCATTCATACACAATATATAATTATTATTACCATTCACTATACATGAATTATTAAACTATGTATCTACTAACCTTTTCTTCTTTTCTATAATAACACAATGCGGCTGCAATTTACTCCACAACCATTTATAGGCACACTGCAGAAGAAAACAAAATTTTCACTTTACCAAACAACGCATTTTCATTATGTATATTCACATAACTTGGCAACAACATTCACTTTTGCCCCGCCACCATCCGACATATTCCATTTAATTAGCAGTATTCATACGCAATATATAATTGTTATTACCATTCACAACACATGAATTATTAAACTATGAATCTACTAACCTTTTCTTCTTTTCTATAATACCACAATGTGACTGCAATTTACTCCACAACCATTTATAGGAACACTGCAGAAGAAAATAAACTTTTCACTTTGCCAAACAACGCATTTTCATTATGTATATTCACATAACTTGGCAACAACATTCACTTTTGCCCCGCCACCATTTAATTTCCATTTAATTTATGTACACAATGTGGTGCAATTAGCAGCATTCATACACAATATATAATTATTATTACCATTCACAATACATGAATTATTAAACTATGAATCTACTAACCTTTTCTTCTTTTCTATAATACCACAATGTGACTGCAATTTACTCCACAACCATTTATAGGCACACTGCAGAAGAAAATAAACTTTTCACTTTGCCAAACAACGCATTTTCATTATGTATATTCACATAACTTGGCAACAACATTCACTTTTGCCCCGCCACCATTTAATTTCCATTTAATTTATGTACACAATGTGGTGCAATTAGCAGCATTCATACACAATATATAATTATTATTACCATTCACAATACATGAATTATTAAACTATGTGTCTACTAACCTTCTCTTCTTTCCTATAATACCACAATGTGACTGCAATTTACTCCTCAACCTTTTATGGGCATACTGCTGAAGAAAACAAACTTTTTACTTTACCAAACAACGCATTTTCATTATGTAGTGTAGTTATGTGAATAGTAATTCACATCACTTGGCAACAACATTAACTTAACCCACGCCACCATCCGACATATTCCATTTAATTTAATTTAAATACACAATTAGCAGCATTCATACACAATATATAATTGTTATTACCATTCACAATATATGAATTATGAAACCATGTATTTACTAATCTTTTCTTCTTTTCTATAATACCACAATGTGGCTGCAATTTACTCCGCAACCAACTGCAGAAGAAAACAAAATTTTCACTTTACCAAATAGTTGGTAAAGTTGGTGAGCTTGTCAACAACATTCACTTGTCACCCGCCTCCCTTTCTTCCGAAAGATGGCGCAGGAATCAGAAATTACAGATCCCGAATTACTACTTTTTTAATATTTACGTATTTTTAACGCATTTTTTCAATACGAATGTCCCATGTGCAGGTGAAAGAAAACACGATCTTTCAATCCATTGCTTCTTCGTACAGATCGGTTTCGTGTGTCACCCAATTTTTTGAAAAGACCAAACATCCCTTTGAGAAATAATATATAAGATTATTTCATTCATATTATTATCATATTTATAATTTATTTTGGTCTTGAGAGTAGTTACCCTATCCACGATTTTTTTTCAATCTAGATACAAAAATATTAATAATAATAATAATAATAATAATAATAATAATAATAATAATATGCAATGTATGGTTTGCTGGTATACGAGAATAAACAGAAGCAACGCAGTTATAACCTACGAGATCATGACAAACAAATTAATAATATATCGTTTAAATTCATGAAATAACAAAAAATAATATTAACAGTTATAATAGAAAAGACAACCTAAAAATATTTATATTATAGAAAGCCTGACATATAACGTTAAAAATTATATAAACTAAACCCTTGCAATACTTCCCATAAATTTCCTGGCCAATGAGCATGTTCCAAGTAAAACAGATTCCTGGATACTTATGGCGGTACTCTTCTTAATTCTGAATGTTTCTATTGAGTACCTTTCTACTTTATGGTCTTGGGAATGAAGCCAGTAGCTGAAAGTCCCAAAGGGACAGTCTTTGTGTCCAGGATATTTCCTTCGCAAATGGGCTAATTCTTTGTGCCTTTGGATCTTCATCATATTGTCAAAAGATTGCAGGTATCGACAACTGCCGTATCTTCAAACCACATTTTTTAATTTTTTCTTAGATATATCTGGTCTTTCTTGGAAGATGTTCAATTTGTCAATATTCTATTGTCCTCTTACAGTTTGAAACTTGTATTCAATACCGGTTTTAGAGATATGCTTGTAGTGCCCTCACGGTTTGGCATTGGTCAGCGTGCTTGCTTTTCATGAAGCGACCCCGGGTTCGATTCCCGGTTGAGCAAGATTATAGAGTGCATTTTCCTTGCGATGTATGTTCCTTGCAGTATATGTTGCTGTGTGAGGATGGCTCACTTCTCAGGTTGGGAAAACCAGAATATGGAGTACGAATGCCTTCGTCCTACCCACACGTATGCCTTAACCCATGGTCGCAAGGCCGGAACGCTGCTGGTAGGTCATGGCTCGAACGCGACTGTCGCGCCAAGTAAGGACAGATACTTGCAGTGTGGTGTAGCAGTGCATGGTGCAAAACCACAAATCTTGACGAGTTAGGCGTGGATAATTCGTCCATCATGTCTGTTCTTATCCTCTGGGGGGAGCCAGTAACCAACAACCTCAAATAATGTATTGATTAGTCTCACTGCACTGACCACATGCCCGATAGTTATCAGACACCTTATCCGAATCATTGATGATTATCTAAAATAATTACTCGTAAATACTTAAGTCTTGAATGGTAACCATAAATCCTTCAGTTTCAGGGTGTAGATTTCCATACTGAGCATGAATATACGAGTACATAAGAATAAGATACCCACGGAGTGGACATCTTCCGTGAATTTCCTTCTGCTCCTTGTTGTTTAATTTCTTGTTGAGGGAGAGCGACGTACGCGCATATGCTTCCTGTACCTTTTTCAGTAGATGAGATGATATTTTTCTTCCGGAAGCATTCCCTCATGCTGGTGACCTATTTTGTATGAATATTGCTGATTTTTAAGTTGCCACGACCTTCCATCTTTCTTGAGGTTGTGACCCGTTGTACTGAGCTTTTGGGATGGTGGAGTTGGAAATAGGCCATTTGGAATC
Organism: Acheta domesticus; assembly: GCA_031308135.1. Taxonomy (NCBI): domain Eukaryota; kingdom Metazoa; phylum Arthropoda; class Insecta; order Orthoptera; family Gryllidae; genus Acheta; species Acheta domesticus. Next base: position 11,631 of record JAHLJT010007546.1, read on the forward strand.
ATAATCCTTTCCTAGAATTCAGTTTCAGTTTTCGACAATTTGACGATTTCCAATGAGAATGCAACTATTGGCATTGTTTGCATATCAGTTGCTGCTATTAGATATCTGAGTGAAGTAAGGTTTTGAACATCCTTTTCATTCTGTTAACAAATGCTGCCTATATTGTTTCTTTAATTTACTTGTGCATGACTAACTTGTTTTGCTGGATCCCTAGGTACTTAAAAGGCTCATCTGCTTTTAGGTCTTCCAGTGCCTTCTTGTAGTGAATAAAACAGGTCTGGTTACACCTTTACGTTACATTAAACGCATTAGATGTGGTGATACTGTCGATCTCGAACATCCCAATGAATCCTTGCAACAAACCTTGGGGATCTCTGAAAGTATTTTGTTTTGTTCGCCCTGCAATGTGGTTCTATGACCAACTTAAACAGCTAGTTAGAATTTGATATAACGTATTAATAATAATAAGTAATAAAATCAAAAGAAATTAAAAATTCGCAGAGGATAGAAGAAGAGAGAAAGTGAATTGCCCGTAATAACTGCCATTGGCCAGAAGCACGTGATAATGCTGTTGATAATAATGATCATCATGAGTAGGTTTCAAATAACTGGAGCGCATTGTCGTAACTCAAAGACGTCGTTGGCGCTCGTACGGAGTGGGAGAAGGGAAGGGACCGGTGGTAGGGGGGGGGCGTGGAGCGGAGGGGAAAAGGTGAGCGGGGCGGGGCGGGGCGGGGCGAGCTTCGCACGGAAGCCTGCGCCGGGCGGTCGGGCGGGCGGCCTGCAGGAAGCCAATTCATTAAGACGCGCTAAACAGCCTCGTGTGAGATGAAACGCGGATAGGATTACGTGGCGGGCGGACGCCCCCGGCCTGGTGCCGCCCGACCCCGTCCTCGCCCTCCCGTCCCCCCTCGCACCCGCCTCTTTCCTCTCGCGTAATAACGAAATGCGCCGGCTCGCCTCCTGCCATCAACGCCGCAACGTCTACTCCCTCGTATACTCCGTAACGCCTTATTTTGGGCCTGTGCGCGAAACTTGTATGCCACTCTCTTCTGTCTTAATTTGGAAAGTAATCATTCTTTAAAATGTATATTATAACATTTTGTTGTTATTGTTGTTGTTGTTGTTATTATTATTATTATTATTAATCTAGCTCTGCTAATTTTGTAGTTCTACATTACGCTTCAATCCATGAGCGCCTGTTGCAGTTGTCGGAGGTTTTCTAGATCAGTGGGGAGGGGAGCCATAAGAAGGTTGCGTAACATCTCAATCTTCTAAACATTACTTACATACTATAACTCGATTGATTTACCGTCAACTGCTCCAACTCCATGTCGAAAATTATAACATTTCCTGAACAAAATAAGTTCTTTATCATAACAAAGTTTTTGTCTTATGTTTAATATATCAACTCGAAATTACTAAGCTAGCTATAAATTACTAATATCAAAACTCTCTTGCAAAGCCCTTACCCGCCGTATTAGAAAATTGTTTAAATAAAAAAAGATATTCCACTGCTCATGGAAACTTTTAACGTCTTTCATTCAATCCACTACTCGTTTATTTGAGAACCTTTATATCCTGTCATCTCGACTTCTCAAAGTGGTCTACTAATTGTTTAAACACAATCTTCTATCAACAGCGCCACGTTCGTAGGTGCCGAATAACTACGGCTTCATGTAAAGTATCCTCAAAATTTAAAGAATATTTTTCAAACTCGCAGAGCTTTGAGTCTGGCCAGACGGACTCGGGAATATTAATTTTGGAAAAATCCGACGAGTAGTTTAGGGGCTAGTGTTGTTCACAGACGGAAGTTTGCCGTAAACCAATTTTTCGGTATCAAGAACCCACAAATTCTAGATGAATACACAATGTCATAATTAGAGCTTGGAAGTTTGGCAATATGTCTTTATGTTATTGTTACTATATCATGACTGTTGACAATAGGAATCGCATAATTGTGCTTCTGAAATTGTTTTAGCAGATTTTTATTTTGCCTTTTTTGCATATTTAGCTTCTGATACATATTTTTGCCGTTTTGTCTCATTTTTTCCTTTTACTATCTTGCATCATTATTCTACTTTTTTCCTACTGGCACCGCTCTCGATCAAGGTGGATATATTCCCGCAATCCGGGGCAACATAAAGGCACGTTCGTATTTTGTCTTTGTGTAGGAACAGAGACTGTGTTATAAACTTAATTAAATGAAAAGGGAAGATGATACCAGTCAAGATTTTTTATTGTTTCCATTGATGCCGACAAACTTCGTTCGCTTACCAAGAGTTCTATTTTACTTGTAATCATGGCCTCCGATTACCTCTCATGACAGCTTTCTGTGTACGATAAATCATTCTCAATGCTCGAGATTACACATAAGTGCGAAGAAAAAAAATATAATTCAGTGATGTCATTTCAAGATTCAGAAGGAAGCCCAGAATATTTCGAAGAGAGAGGAAATAAAACAAATTCGTAGCCGTCGTACCGTATGATCATGTGGGATCAAGATTCCGGGCTCTAGTCATAATCGTGTGAGAGCAAATAATTTACTGCGTATTGCAACAAGTTTTTTTCACTTTTCCTGTATCAAGGTTCAATAATACGAGATTTTCTGTCGAGAAATCACCGTTTCTTGACGCAGAATTACATATGTATCTATATTACTTCGAATCAGGGTTGCCACATATTAAGATGCTGAATGAAGAACATTCATTGTGATTGTAGGACTGTCCTACCGAAAGTAAGACGCGTGGCAACCCTGCTTCGAATTCACATTTGTACACGCGGATGTAAAAAGCGTGGAAAAGCTTCGTTGATATATTTCTGTCTTCATTACTACTAATAAATTTAGAATTTGTATGGAGTTTTGTTTTCTTATACATTGTCTAGCACATGTTTTCAAACCGAGTAATATCAAATCACTGCATTCGCCAATTGTCGAATAATCAGATGCCCGAAAGTCAGATTACGGTAGTGTGAATTTTCGCTGAATCATTATATTTACGTGGAATATTAAGAAGTCATATGTTTACCATGATTTAAAACCGTTGTGTTATTCTAATAGTAATGCACATTGATAAAAAAATAAATAAATATCTCAAATGATTTTAAAGTGTTTAAAACAATATGTGAACATTTAAGAGCTAAACAAAGTTTTTGTAATAAAAATGTTATAAGATAAGAAGCAAAGAAGAAATATTTAATTTTCTTTAGAAAATCGCCAGGAACAATATAAAGTTCACATAAAACTTACAAGACAATATAAATAAAATTTAAAACATACTTGTCATCAAGTTTTATCACATTCACCCTCTCAGAAAATGTCTCACTCACCCTGTCAGAAAATCATAAAGCACTCCAACATATTTTATGTGAGAGTAATAATGTTTCATTCTATTGCCAAATGATAACCAAAGTTATAAAAATACATGGATAGTTTTATGTGTACTATGAATAAATAAACATGGATTAGCAATGAAATAGATAAATAAAAATAGTCTAAATTATTGTTGTAGATGAGCGGCGGTAATGGTTTCAGAATTATGGAATCGTAAAGAACGTAATGGCGGGCAGGCGCGTATCATTATCCATAAATCGCAGCTGCGAGCGTGGAACGACAAGTCGCATTAGCGTCCAGAGCGGCGGCGGCCGCCCGTTCGCGCGTTGCCGCGCTGCACGGCCCATCGCGCAAAACCTATCGCGCGTCGCCTCGCGAGCGGAGAGAAAGCGCAGGGCGTCCGCGTCCGCGTCGCGTCGTTTATCGCCCCCCAGAGGCGCCCGCACCCCCACGCCCACGCCACGCCCGCGCTGATGCATCGCCCGCGGCCGCCGCGCCTTGCTCAATTCGTCACCACCTGGCGCCGGGCGTGCAACGCCATCCGCCCCCCGCCCATCTCCACCGTACAACCCAGCCCAGCGCCTACCACCACCACCATCCACCATTCACCACACAACGTCCGCTTCTCATGGCTAACCAATCACCTCCCACCACCCCCGCCCACTGCCTGGCGTCAACGCATACCACCCAACCACTCACACCAACGCCCACCATCACACCACCACTCACCACAGGCAACCACCCATAGCAAACCACCCATAGCCAAACCACCCTAAGCCAACCACCCAACAGCCAATCACCACAGCCAACCACACAGCCAACCACCCACAGCCACCAGCCACACGCCCTCCGTCCCTTGCCACCAGCCTCGCTCACCGTCTACCCACCACTGCGTACCATTCACTGCCCGTCACCGATGACCCACTACCTCCCCTCCCGACCTACCGCTCACTCTCCACCGGCTACCCGCTTCTGCCACATATCGACAGATATCATTGCTCGCCGTTCACCACTTATCGTAGAGACCCA